>ML819687.1:70834-104816 GCA_009831015.1 Picea engelmannii
TATTCCATCATATATAGACTGATAAGTAATAAACCAGTGTCTATGAAGACACATGTGGTTTGAAGCACCAAAATCTAATAACCACTGTTGATCATGACATGGACCAATACTAATTGATAAAACTTCATCAGTCATACCTGAACTTGTTTCGGTTGCATTTGCTTCCTTCGTCTCTTTTGGAGGGTCTTCTTTGGAGGCTTGCTGTCGCTTCCAACAGTCCTTCTTCAGGTGTCCAGATTTGCCACAAAACCAACACTTAAGCTTGCTCTTTCTGCCCTTTGACTTTGACCGAGTTAAATCCCTCTGATTGTGTCCTCTTTCTTTAGGTCTGCCTATGACCATCATCGCCTTAGATGTAGAGGTTTCTAGATTGGATTTCTTCCTTGTTTCCTCAGACAGTAAAGCTCCAACAATATCATCAAACTCAATACTTTCCGTTGAACTGAAACTAATAGAGGTAACAAAGTGATCCCATGATGCAGGAAAAGAACACAATAATGTAATTGCCTTATCTTCAGATTCGAATTTCACTCCCATGCTAGTCAATTGAACTAAGAGAGTATTAAAATTATTTAAATGATCAACTATTTTCATACCTTCCTTCTTTCAGGAAGATCCTGTTCGTCAAGGATTTCGTCATGTACAGGATTTCTAGCTTCGTCCACAAATCGACTGCTGTCTTCTCCGAGACAATATTGAATAGAACATTGTCGACCAAACACAGGTGTATGGCACTCAGTGCTCTCGCATCCATCTCATCCCAGTCATCATCTATTATGGTCACGAGTTGCTTTGCTTTTCCCAAAATTGTCTTCACCACGCCTTGTTGCACGAGCAAATCATGCATCTTAACCTTCCAGATCTCAAAATTGTTTGTGCCATTGAACTCCTCAATTTCAAATTTAGCACTCTGAGTCTTTGCCATTAGAAGAAACATTCCAAAAAATACCATTGCTTATAATAACCAAGGCCCTTTGAAAAAAAAATATGTATGGAGGAATGATGGTAAAAAAAAAACTCCAAAAAGTTTAGTAAATTTTTTTAATCAAAACCTTTTAAAACATCCATCTTTTGTTTTATGGATACAATTTAATATCGAGTCAACATTTTACCTTTCCACCCTTACAATATTTAATATCATAAAATTGTAAAAAAACTTCATACTTTAATCTTTTTCAAAGAAGAACATACAACAATCTCCTTCATACCTCAACCTTAATACCTCGATTTTCTTTTCAAAGAAATTCGTGACCTTTGTTTAAAAAAAATGAAGGAGTCATTGGACCATGTCTTAAATTCCAAAGAAAACAATGCGAATTTAAAAAAAAAGAGGAGACTGTGACCTTTACCGCGCTCCCTTCCCTAACACAGACCAACGCTGAAACGATTCTCGAAAAAAATCAAAAGTCCACTAATGAAACAACACTCCCTCTGTGAAGAGCCCCCAGTGTTGATACATAAGTCAACGCTCCTGTGGGCATCTCCATCAAATCTACGTGCATCCGTCTCTCTCCAGCAAATCGATGGCTCCGTCTCTCTCCAACAAATCAAGGCATTTCTCCACAATCAAATCACTCTCCCCGAGCTATAATACCACTTGTTGCAATTGCAAATGCGGAAAACACAATCACACATAATATAAAAGACACCGAGATTTACGTGGTTCATCCAAACATTGGGCTACGTCCACCAAGCAGAGGTATCGGTTGTCTTATTATTCAAATCATGGAGACTACAATAGCTCACTCCCACTCCTTTCTGCCTCTACGTGCTTACAATTTATATACATTTACATAGGAAACTGATTATTAAATGCAATCCTATCAATATTCTAACTTTCTCAATAGTTACAACCAATGCTGGTTGTCACCATTTAACAACTTTAACATCACGGAGTGTCTTACACCTAAGGGACATTTTTGGAGTAACTTAACAAGTGGACAAATTCATTCTCTTCCAACATAAATTCTCCCATAAATATTGAAAAAAATTGTTATAAATTATAATTTTACTTAATGAGAATTTGGATCATAGAAATTTATCACTACTCTAAAACGCTTTTGGCCAATTTTAAAACAACTAGATTAAGGTAATTGCAAAAAATAAAAATAAAAATAAATTGGAACTTTATCAAACAAAAAAAATGTTCATTTTTATCTTAATAAAATAATATTTATTTTTTTGGAGACTTTACTGTGTTTAAGTTGTACAATATTCATGTGATATTTAAATTTGATAATTGTATAAGTGTTTTTTTATCAACTTTCAAATATAATTCAAGTGATAGTTAAATTTAATAGTTGTATTAATTTTTTTTTGTCCTTTCTGCTAAATGATATTTAAATTTGATTTATTTTAAAAATTTGTTAAGAAATTAAATATTTAAAAAAAATTGATATTTTTTTCTATACATCAACTTTCATGCTGTGTTAAATGATATTTGATAGTTAAATTTAATAGTTGTATTAATTTTTTTTTGTCCTTTCTACTAAATGATATTTAAATTTGATTTATTTTAAAAATTTGTTAAGAAATTAAATATTTAAAAAAAATTGATATTTTTTTCTATACATCAACTTTCATGCTGTGTTAAATGATATTTAAATATGACATGTGTATCAACGTATTTAAATTTTTCGACAAACATGTTAATTTAAGTGATAGTTAATTTACACTGGTATGAATGTCTATTTTGACTTTTAGCTCCTCCAAATAAAAATATTTGTCTATTTTGACTTTTAGCTCCTCCAAATAAAAATATGTGTTTATTTTGACTTTTAACTCCTTAAAATAGAAATATGATTTTTTTTTTATTATAAAAAAATTAATAATAATTTTTTAAAAAGATGAGAAACATGCAGTGGTTTAATTTACAGTGATATGAATGTTGATTTTGATTTTTTTACTCCTCAAAATAGAAACATGAATTTTCGATTTATTATTTTATTGTTATAAAAAATCTAATAATATAGTTTTTTAAGAAGTTAACTAGAAACATGAATTTTTGATTTATTATTTTATTGTTATAAAAAATCTAATAATATATATTTTTTTAAGAAGTTAACTTTCACGTATAATGTAAGAAATTGGTAAAATCCCTCTATATTTTAAATTTTTGTCAATTTTACTTTTAATTAAATAAATTGAAGTTACCAAAATTTTCAAATTATATTTAATTGTCAACTTTCATATATAATTCAAAAAATTTGATCTTTCCAAATTATATTGAAATATAATATATTGAAATGTTGATCTTTCAATTTCTCAAATTATATCGATGTCAACTTTCATATGTAGTTCAAGAAATTGAATCTAAAACCTCTCAATTTAAGTTAAATGTTAACTTTTACTTGGGGCACAAAAAATAATAGACTACCTTTTTAGTTATTTTATTTTATTAAAAAGTTGAAAGGAGTAGGCTTACTAGATGTTGTGCCTACCAAACTAACTCCATCCAAGAGGAATAAGAGATAAACTTATTGTGAAGAGGCTAGATCGTTTCTTGATATCTAAAGCATTCTTTGATGAAGTAATTTAAATTAAAAAATGGGTTTCTTTCATGGGAGATTCTACCATAGTATTTTGTCTAAGAGAAATTGATTTATAAATGAGAGACTTATAGTTCATTAGCTTCATCAATATAGATCTTATTTGGAAATTAAAATGTGTTTTCTAATTCTTTGTAATCATTGGTTTGATCTTTGTCACGGAATGTGCATCCTATGTGGATATCTAGAGTTAGTATGAAAATAACTTAAAGGTCAACAACATGCATCAACTATTTGATGATAATAAGATCAACCAATTTACTAGTCTTCTAGTCAAGATTCACAGCTAAAAATCTCGTATCAAAAAGAATGTAAAGATGAATTAAGACTCTTATTCTCTTGGTCCCTTAAACTGTTCAACCTCACATAGCTCATTAAAATCAATCAATAATCATTCATAGTTGTGTGACAGTGTTGTACATTCATATCAACCTTTTTTGGAAGCATGTGAGGCAGACACCATTGGCCATGCTTTCTTTACAATGTGACTCACACAAAGGAAGTGTTGATGGAAAACACAAGTACTACAACAATCGATTCACTTATGGAGTAAGCTAACTAGTGAGCAAACAAACTGTTTTTCAAGCAAAAATATGGACTTGAATTCGACCAGATTTTCAGGGGTAGGCTGAGTATCGTACGATCAAAGTTCCATGCATTTCAAAACCCTATCTCAAAAATTTTGCCTCATTTTAAACCAACCCAAATGCTCAAAAAATGGACCAAAATTCTAAATTGACCAAAAATTTAAAACCACAACGTCTAAAAACCTACCAAAAAAACACTCGAGAAAGAAAATTACTCCCAAGTTAGCCTACTCCTTTACTTATATGCAGCCTCAAGAAAGTACCCACACCACACTATAAGAGCGTACCAGCATCGGGGAAGAGAATGATGGCCTGTACGGGTATCACTGTTCCCAAGATTCGAACCCCGGACGATCAGGCAGCAGCTAGAAACAATACATAGGGTTTGATTCCTGTCCCGGGCAGCCCATTGAATCATGCTGATAAAGGCCATTCACTGAAACATACATACACAAAAATATATATATATATGCAAAACCTGCACTTTAAGGGACACATGGCGCCAAGCGCTGCTGCTAGCGATTCAAAGCTTCTTTAAAGCCTCGAGCAGGAGCAGATACAGGGTTCGAGTCCCCCGGGCACTCCCTCAATCATTCCAAGCTCGTTGGCCACTAATATTTCAATTCATTCGCGCGCATATCCGCTGGAATCTTAGCTCCGACTAGGCACGCAGACTCCCTCCATTGTTTTTTGGTTCCGCCTAAACATTTAATTTAATTGCCGATTTCCTAATTTAGTGCTGTTACATTATATGCTACCACGTGTCGGGCACGTGGCACACGGTTTGGGCTTGTGTGGAATGCTTCTAGTAGACAAAAATCAGTCATAGTACCTTGAACGTGTTAACTACTTATATATTATTTTTATTTTAGGTTTACTATTTCGGCGATACGCTTTTCGATTTTGTAAGAGGTGTTCAGATCCCTATATGCGTTTAACTACTTTTATATTATTTTTATTTTAGGTTTACTATTTCGGGGTTACGCTTTTCGATTTTGTAAGAGGTGTTCAGATCCCTATACGCGTTGAAATTTTACGCTCTTCAGGCCACACCACTCCAATTTTTATGATATATATATATATATGGATTTTCATAGTTTTATATTTATTTATATTTTTTTGGAGTTTTATAGGTGATACTGCTTTGTTTTCCCAAAATATATTTAATAACAAATTAATTATTAATTTATGAATTTTCTGAATTCTACTTCTTTTTCCAAATCTTATACGATTTGGAAAATATAAATTAAAATCTTTAAAATTATTTTTTATTATAAATAAAATGTTAAAGATGAATATTTTATTTTAATATATAATAAGATTTTTAAAAATTTGCTAATTTTTAATTTTGTTGTTATCATTAATTATATTTTCAATTATTTATTTATTTACAATTATTTATTTATTTAGGAATATTTGTTGTTATCATTAATTATATTTTCAATTAATTATTTATTTAGAATATTTGTTGTTATCACTAAATATATTTTAATTAATTATTTATTTATGAATTTTAAGTTTGTAATATTATTTTGTTTTATGAGTATATACATACTCAAATTAAAAGATTTTTAAAGGAGTTTCCAATACTAAAACCAATTTTTTTGTTGTTTTGTTGACTTTAGAAAAACTTTTGACATGGTTTCTAGAAAAAACTTTTGGAATAAGTTGGAAAAGATAAAAGTGCCTCTCAAGTTGAGGGTTGTTGCAATAAAGATGTATGAGAATGTTATTGCTAAGTTTTAAAACATTGAGGGTTGATCGAAAGAGATTAACTGCAATATTGGAGTCAAACAAGGTTGTCCCTTGTCCCCCACCCTTTTTGGCATATACATTGACAAGTTAGAAGATTGCTTGGAAAAAGAAGGTCGTGTTGGCCCTACTCTCACTGGTATAGTCATCAATCTTTTTCTTTATGCCGATGATATTGTTCTTATGGCAAGGAGTCCCCATGATCTTGAAAACCAACTAAGAATCTTCAAGGATTTTTGCTCCAATATGGGTATGATTGTTAATATTGATAAGACTAAGGTCATGATTATTAACTCCAATAAGATCACTTATGATACCTTCATATAATCACAAAATTAAAAGAAATACACCCTATCCAATCCGCTTCTTAGAAACAAGCCTCTCCCCCATTGAGAGCACGACTATGACTAGATACCTAATGTATAAGAACAAGTTAAACAACATGGAAGACAAGACACTTTCTAAAATTGCTTCAAAACCGAGTCGTAACCACCATCGACTCAAGTGAGGATGGCATAAAGATGCCCGGTCTTGGCTAAACTATTGGGGAATCATGGAAGACACCATTTTGCAGAATAAAGATACTATTAAAAATATCATCAAATCAAAATCTAAGGAGAAAATGTGGTGTGATAAAGAGTTAGAGGAAAAATAAAATTAAGGTATTATAAGGATGTAATCAACCCTAATCTAGAAGATCAAAATTATCTATCTGTTTTAACAAGTGTAAAAAAAAAATAAGAATTGCTAAGATAAGAACAAATTCTCACGAGCTCCATAGTGAAACTAGGCGTTGGTCAATCCCTAAAATGCAATGGGATGAAAGAGTGTGTCACCTTTGTGACACTAAGAAGGTTGAAGATGAAAAACACTTTCTCTTAGATTGTCCATCCTATACCTAGATTAGATCACATTTTCAAAATATTTGTCACACTACCAACCTTCTTAACCTCTTAACTCAACAAAAGTATGGTGATCTTGGAAAACTTCTCTTAATGCTTTTCGAGCACATACACAAAATTCTAAAGAATTGCAAGTAATCACTTACCCTCTTAAGGTCCGATAGACCAATTCAGTTTTAGTGGACGTTAACATCATCATCATTATGCAATTTGGAAAATAAAAAAAATGATAAAGATGAAAATTTTAATTTGAATGTATAAAAATATTTTTAAAAATTAAAAAAAATAAATTATTTTTATTATTTTTTTAAATAGGATTTTTCCTAATTATATTGTGTGGGAATTACTTTCTTTTTTTAGAGGATGGTACCTCTCATAAATCATAAAAGGTTGATTAACAACAAAGCTCAAATGATAACAAACATTCCTCCCAACCACCTAAACTAAACCCAATTGAAATTTATTTATAAAATTTAAAATTTCCATTTATAAATTATAATATTAATTATTTTTTCAAATATATAAGCAAAGTATAAATTTTATTTCATCTTATATTTGGAAAATATAAATTGCATCACTAAAACTTAATATATAAATTTTATTTCATCTTATATTTGGAAAATATAAATTGCATCACTAAAACTTAATATTTTTATAAATAAAATGATAAAGTTAAAATTTTTAGTTTTATTATTATAATAAAAAATAAATAAAAAATCATTTATTATTATTATTATTAGTTATCTTTTTAATTAATAAGAATATGGAGAATAAAAATAACCTCTCAAAGTATAACATTATTATAATTAACAACGCTGCATGGTAGCGTAGTCTCTGTTGGGTTGAAGTGGGATAGGAAAAAGTGGCAGACGCAGATGGAAACTTTAGTGAAGATGTGGCAAGCAACATGAAGCACATGTGGTAACCATGCAGTAAATGACACGTGGCATGTACATTTATTTTTTGAATGTATATAACAAAATACAATTTGTGCATAGTGGAAGAATTTTTTTTATGACAACACAAATATGAAAGGAGATAAAAAAACAGTTTAGTTTGAAAGAGCACCATTTATTTTTTGAATGTATATAACAAAATACAATTTGTGCATAGTGGAAGACACTTTTTTATGACAACACAAATATGAAAGGAGATATATTAAATAAGTTAAAAGTTCCTGGAAATTTAAATGCATTTGTCATATAGACTGGTGAAAGATAAAAATGTACGAGGACATTAATTTAATATCAAAAAATAAAAGTTTGTTACATATTACTGGAAATTTTGAAATATATCAAAAATTAAAAGTTTGTTACATATTACTGGAAATTTCAATTTGTTTGTCATGTAGATTGGGATTGGGGCTCCCGCAGACCATAAGAGAAATATGTACAAGAGGCATGACTGTAGAAAGAAGAAGTCGGCGACGATAGAGAGCAATACTTGCAAAAAAAATAAATTGAAAGGTATCACTGTTTGGCTAGAAATTTCTATTTAAAAAAGTGGAATAACTGGGTTGATAAACAAAGTGTGATGCGATCAGTAGACTTACAGTGATGGTACATATGAGCCTTTTTGCTATTTTCTTGCGACTGTTGTTTCATTGATGTCGTCGACCACTACTGGAATCATGGCAACTGCCTGTTTCCTTTCGTCGGTGGCCTGTTTCAATTCCCTTTCGAGCCATTCTTCAATGTAGCTTCTCATTGGGGCGACGCTGATCTCATTCTGGATTTTTATATTGAAAAGGTTTGTTTTCTAATTCCTAGAAGTTGATAGAAATATTACGCAGAGCCTGATGAATTTACTCATTCTGTACTGAATAGTCGACTAGCCAGTCGTCGACGTGATCTTGATCATATTCAAGGATGCTGTAAAAATTTTCCAAAGACAACACCTTAAACATATCAACCTGTTTATCGAAGTCTTTCCTAGTTAAGGGCAATGAGTTAACGATTAAGTTGGGGTCTTGGAAGTCGTTGGTCCTTCCGACTAAGTTTATTCTTGACAACCTTGTGAATAATTTTTCTTTCTTTGATATGGCTTGATCACATGAGTGAACAATGAGGTGCAAGTTCTTCACTTTTTCTTTCCAGCATGGATTTAATTGACCGATTCGGTTTTTGGATGGAATATCTTGTTGTCTTGTTTTTGTTTCTGTCATATTGTTGATAATGGTGCCAAAAGGAAGGGCCATGTTTAAATAGAAATATTCTTCATCTTTTAACTCCGCAAATGTTCGAGCAAACCATGTTCCTTGGTTCCAAGGAAAGTGATGGTTTGTGATGTTTCCCACACCTCAGTAACCAGTTCCATTCTTTTCTTGATATTATTCTCCACATATCCTCTACAGGATGTGAGGAGGCTGGAGGATCCTTTTAAGCTGGATGCAAGGGTGGTAGGCATTGCTATTGCCAAAGGATTGGCAAGCGATGCAATAAGAATCAAAGCCTCTTCCAATTCCTTGACCCGGTCCTTCAATCTGGTATTCTCGGCCTCGATGCCTCCAATGGAATCATGAAGTGTATCTCCACTTGCCTTGTGAAGTTGACAGATTTGGGACGGCCGCATGTTGGCAAGGTCAACCTCTGAACGATATTTTCCTTTCTTCTTTTTTACATCTTTTTTTTCAATGATCAATTTTTTGGACTGGCTGTCAAAAACAACACTTTGGAACATGAAGGATTCATCTTCGTCAAAATTTTCGGTATCGGATATGTCCATTGGACGACTATGTTGGATGGCGTCTCCAGGATGATCAAGGTAGCGGAGCACGCTATCCAGATTAGGCTCAAGTTCCATGTTCTCACTCTGAATTTCGGGCTCTTCCGCCTGTCCCACATTTTTTTTCTCTTCTTGTCGACTAGAATCTTATGAGAACTATCAATTTTAGAGTGAGGAGGGTCGTTATCTCCTCCTGTGTTTGAAGAAATATGAGTTTCTTTGTTGTTGTGGTGGGTCGTTGGAGCGATGCTCCAGGATGTCGTACTTTTTGGAGTGCTATTCGCTGATTGAACACTCTTGTCACCGGGGCCTTTCCCCTGTTTCCTGTACAATTTAGTGTTGCTTTGTGTCTAGGTCGCCGACATCAGAAGCATGAGTGTTGCTTCCAGTGTCTCTGTTTTCGGACAAGTGTTTTTTGAAAAAACAATCGCTGAAGCCAAGTGTTTGTAAATGTTGTCGAAAAATATTATTGGGGTTGAACCCTCTTAGACTTTCAGCATATCTCAGGTTGAAGTTGCTAGAATGCGCTGCGAATTTGTCAATTTTGTTGACGTTTTTCAACACGAAGTCTCCAACTTTCCAAGGCAAAGGAATGAACTGTTTTTTTCTCTTCTTTTGCAATGGATGCAACCAATAGTTGTATTGCCGTGCTACTTCTGCAACAAACATTATGTCTGTAATGTGACATGGAAGGAGAGCAGGTTTTTCCCTGGAGCCAAAAATTCTTATCACAGTGTAATTATCCAAATGTTCAAGTGTCCCCTTCTTGTCCAAAAAACTGGTTGTCTGTTCAGATATGCGGTGAGAATCTTATCCTAACAAAAAAACTTTGAAAATAGAAACGAAGCCATTAAAAACCTCATAAAAACAGTGGGAAGCCTTGTGCTTCCACAAGGCCTAGTACTAGAACGTTATTGGGTCGAATTCCCAGTTGACATTCTTGGACAAAGACAATTCTGGAAACTGGCAGCAATGTGCTATCACAAAAACTAAGTAGGATGACATATAAAATTTCTTTTCCCTTTTGAAGCTTGACAATTGGGAACATATTTCATAGGAAATTAACTTGCCCCAATAAAAAATGGCTTGTTCCTTGACTATGAAATACAAAATATAAAGAGCCATCCAGGAAACAGTTACTATGGACTCCTGTCCCATTATTCTTGTAAACAACCATGCAATTTCGTGGAATGGATTTCTAAATGAACTAACCTGGAAGCTTATGATATCTTCAGGAACTGCAATCGGGTCTTCCAATAAATGGGGCAAGAGGTCGAACCCATTATTATGCTTTGCTAGGAACTGTTTGCAATCTTCTCCTCTGAATGTCAATGTTGGCTCCGACAATATTAACATCTGGCGAAAGACATGAGGTGACAAAGAAACATAAGAGCGGTCCCGCAGTGGAATAATTCTTTTGTCTGAAATAAATTTATCGACGCACCAAGAGACCATCTCCTTACAGTAAAAAAATTCAGGGACACAACCTGCACGAGCAATCCCAGAGGTCCAAATTACTTCGTTTTGGGCGATAGGGGTTGAGTAATAAGAATATGCCCTAAACCACTGGAAGTTCTGGTTCTCGCGCCCAAAGATGTTCACTGTATCTCCACATAACTGTTGTCGAGCTTATGCCATAGGTTTATGAGAACTTTGGTTTGGTCAAGACGATGGTTGAAATGAACAGTTTGAGCTGATAATATAACTCTCCGCAAAATCTTGGTTAAATGCTTATGAATGGGAAAGATCCTCAAGCCTTTCACTGATTAATGACAATCTGTATGGGTGGTGCATGATGAATTGTTAGTAGTAAAGCTTACTTATTGCATATTTAGAAATGCGAAGGTGGCGGGTACGACGAAGAGCAATTAAGGATTAGAGGTTTCGTGAACGTGCCAAGACGACGACGTGCGAACGACATTTCATGATTTTGAAATCAACACTCGGAAGGGATAATATACCCCCCCACAAATCTTGGTTTAATGCGTATTAATAGGATATCTCCTTGAGCCTTTCGCCCAAAAATGACAATATATACGGTTCCTGCACGATGAGCTGTTAGAATTAAATGTCAGTAATTGCATATTTAGAAACAAGATATGTATATATATATTAAAACAATTTTATTTTTTTTATTATAGACAAGTGTGAAGGTCACGGAGACGGGGGAGAGAAAGGAATAAATGGAAAGGTCTGAAAAGCGGTCGGACGAGATTCAAAATAGGGTTACGGGGGATACTCAGGAGAGGCGAGTGTTCAATGGTCAAATTTTATGTATCAGAATTTTTTACTGCAAAACATGTAAAACGGAAGAGAACATGATGGGGCAGTTCAATGACCGGTTTGTATATTTGTGGAATTTCGGGAAAGTGGCTAAGTATGACGACCATAAACGATTGATCAGATTCGTTTTCAGGATCGAAGATTGATTATTTCGTGAATGGACCAACCCGACGACGCGCAACTGACATTCCATGATGTTTGAAATTAACAGTTGGAAGGGATAATATAACCATCCAGAAATTTTGGTTTTATTTGCATTAATGGGAGATTTCCTCAAATCATGGTGTATCATTACATGGTAATTTCTAATTGCAAAAGGGTACGGGCACAAGAAATAGTGATTAGGAATTGGATATTTCTTGAACTTGCCAACCCGACAATTTGCGAAAGAAATTTGAATAAATGGTGAAGTATGGAAAGTGGACGGGTGCGCTTCAAAATGGGGTGACAATAGTTCCACAGGAGACATGAGGACCCGACGATCAAATTGTATGTCTCAGAAGTTTTCAGTGCAAAATGTACTATATATATATAAACATTTCTTTATTATAGACAAGTGCCAAGGTCGAGGAGACAAGAGAGAGAAAGGAACAAATGGCAAGGTCTGAAAAGCGGTCAGATGGGATTCAAAATAGGGTTACGGGGGATACTCAGGAGAGGCGAGTGTCCCACAGTCAAATTTTATGTATCAGAATTTTTGACTGCAAAACGTGTAAAACGAAAGAGAGCATGATGGGGCAGTTCAGCGACCGGTTTGTATATTTGTGGAATTCTGGGAAAGTGGCTAAGTATGGAATAGGGAAACGGTCGAGCGGACTTGTTTTCAGAAGAAAGGATTGAATTTTTCGTGAACGGACCAACTCGACGACGTACCTCTTATATATAATAGGTAATTGCTAATTGCAAAAGGGCGCGGGCACAAGAAACAACGATTAGGAACTGTATATTTCTTGAACCTGCCAAACCGACGATCTGTGAAAGAAATTCGAAGAAACGACGAAGTATGGAAAGCGAACAGACAGACTTCAAAATGGGGTGACAATAGTTCCACAAAAGACGTGAGGACCCGACAGTTAAATTGTATGTCTCAGAAGTTTTCAGTGCAAAATGTGTACAACAGAAGAGGGCATGATAGGTAGATCGTAATACGGAAGACGATATGATCTGAGTCTGGTTGTAAATTTGTATATCACGGAAGTCACGGTACTGTTCGTAGGTCATGGAACAATAGATGTCCAATCTAGAGCCCGCCTACCCAGAATCTGCAATCGAAGAAGTGACTGGGTATGGAATGGGGAAGCGGTTGGTCGGTGTCGCGATATAAGAGCACGAGTGAAAACGTGAACCCGCAAGTCCACCTACCCGTGAAACCAGACATTTTAAAAAATACGAATAAGTGACGAGAAGGATAAAGTTCAAGGAAAAGAGAAACAAATATTTGGCTAAGTATAGAAGACAAAAAACAAGGGCCAATATATTCACATCTGTAACAGATATCCCATTTCCTGCCAAGATATATACTTGGAAAGAAGTGCAAAGGTGGCAGGCACATAAAACAACGGCTAGGAATACGATCCGTGAGTTTACTTGGTTCTTGGTTGTATGCTTCATCTGTCAATTTGTATATCGCAGAACTTCGAGTCATTTTTTTAGCCAGCGAGCCCGCAAGTTCGGTTGTCAATTTGTATAGTGCGGAACTATGGGTGTTGTTTGTAGGACACAGAACTATAGAGGACATGATTTTCCCTTTAATATAACCTCTATGACACAAATGTAGTATGTGGCTCATTTTATCACTTTTCCATCCGTAAACAATCGTAATCTTGAGCCCTCCAACCTTGGAGTCCGTGTGTTAATTTGTATATCGCGGAACTCCGAATGCTGTCTGGAGGTCACGGAAAAATAGAAGTGCAATGTTGAGCCAACCAGTGCGCAAGTCCGCCTGTCAATTTGAATATCATGGAACTCTGGGTGCTACTTGTAGGACACAGAAGAATAGAGGCCCAATTTAGACAAAGGGGAAGTGCTCGGTTGAAACACGTGAATCCGCCAACCGGCGCAGCAAGGCATTTTTGAAAAAAAATGATTAAGTAACCAGAAAGAGAAACTACAGGGGATAAAAGAGTGGGAAAATAGAAAGGCGGAGGACAGTTTTCGTAAGAACAAATTGGTTTCAAACAAGCCCCATTGTTTCAAAACCATCATTTTATACTAATTGTCAGCAAATGCTTTGTTAAAGATTAGATTTTATTGCAACGTGTAGGTGTAAGTGTGTTCTTGATACATATTTCCATGACTGTAACATATTAACTTAAGTATTAAACTTCTTGCATTATGGGTTGTTAGCATTAAAGCTTAATAATTGCATGTCTAGAAACAAGAATGACGATTTTACTGCAACATTGTAATTTGGTATTGCTATGTTCTATCTGCATTGCGAATAGAATTGATCGTTGGTTTGAAGCTGTGTGTAATCCATTTTTTGTTTGCATAAAAGCCTGGTGGATCGACACGATACATTTTCATATAATTGTTAGATGCTCCATCTTAGAAAAAAATACCTAAGTAAATACAATATCGAAGAACTACGAGACCACCGAACCATGCCAATGAGAAGAGGCGTTAAATCCAGAAAAGAAGCAACAACGAAGACTCCAAGGAATTTTTTTTTAATAGCAAATCCATTTAAAAAAAAAAATGAGTACTACACATCTATCCTTAGAAATTGGACCCAGTTCTTTGGGCCAAAAAATTGAACGTATCTTCCGCAAACACAGGCACGGGATCTGTAGTATGCAGGAGCTATTGAGATGCTCTTCAACATGCATACAAAACTGATTACCATGCCTTTTTTTTAGGAAATCCTTGCAGTTTTCTCCTCGATGGATCATCTTGTGGTAAAATTGATAGTTCTCAGAAGCTTCCCATGAGGAAGAAGACGAAAAACATTGTAGGGAAAATGGAATGGCCCTTGACTAAAAGTTAGGACACACCAAGAAACTTCCTCTCCATAGTCGAAAAAACTTCAGGGACACAAGTTGCACATGCAATTTTAGAGGCCCAAATTAGTCCATTCTAGGTGGAAGGAGATGACTAGTAGAAATATGCCTTGCACCAGTGGGAGTTTTGGTCCTCACTCCCAAAGATGTTAATTGTATATCCATAGAACAAGACAATAGTCCCGTAATTGAATATTTTTTTGGCTTGAAATATATCTCTGGGAGCATCAACATATCATTTCCTTACAGCGAAAGTCTTTCACCCAGAACAAACTATTTTGGACCTCTGGAATTCCTACTTTTGAGATGCAAAGTGACTATTGCGTTCAACGTCGGTTTATTTTCTGAAACTCCTTTTGGTGTTGTCAGGACTGCCATAACTGAGCCGAGAAGTTCTATCCGTTATGGTTGATTTCAATTTGGGCGCAGGAGTGGGAACAATCTCTGCATTGCCATCATCCATTGCCGTATCATCGCCCATCAAATCATCTTCTTCCGGCTTGGAATCCATGACATCAACCTCTATGCCAAGCATCAATGCAACTGGGTAGGTTCTCTAAGCAACCAGGGTTTCCTTGGAATTATTTGGCTTGAAATATATCTCTCGGTGTACCAAGGGACCATCTCCTTTTTGGTTCCTGGGCAGAGGGAGATGAGTAGTAAGAATATGCCTCGAATACTAGAAACTTTGGCCATTATGCCTGAATGTGTTTACTGTATCTAGACAGAACTACTGCCACACGTTAGCGAGAATTTCCGTTTTCTCTAGACGATGTTTGAAATAAAAATTGGGGAGGGATAATATAATGCTCAACAAATTATGGTTTAATGTGTATCAATGGAAGATCTCCTCGACCCTTTCACTGATCAATGACAATCTCCAGGGTTCGTGTGTAATGAGCTATTATCATTAAAGCTCACTAATTTCATATTTAGAAAAAAGTGCGAAGGTGGCGGTGACGACGAAGAGCGATTAAGAATTAGAGATTTCTTAAAGGCGCCAACTGGAAAACACATGAAACAGATTGCATCATGTTTGAAATGAATACTTGGAAAGGATAACACTCTTCTTCGCAAATCTTGGTTTAATTTGTAGTAATGACAAATCTTCTCTGACCTTCCGGACATTAATGACAATCTTAACGGTTCATGCAAGATGAAATACTAGAATTAAAGATTAATAATTGCATATATGGAAATACGTACGAAGGTAGCGGTGATGGTGAAGAGCGACCAAGCATTGTACATTTCGTCCACCCACCAACCCGCGAAATAGATTCCAAGAAATGCCCAAGTAAGAAAAGCAGTCGTGCGGGTTACAAAAAAAGGGTTAGAAGATATACCTAGGAGACGTGAGGGGCCAATGGTCATATTGCATCTTAATGACAGATATCGGTTGTTAATTTGTATATCGCAAAATTTTGAGTGTTGTTTGTGCGTAGGGGAACAGTGGAAGCACGATGTCGAGAGGGCAATTTGTATATTGCCGAACTTCGGGTGTTGTATATAAAAGCATGAGACATTCGGAAAAAGGACCAAGTAAACAGAAAGCGAAAGCATATGAGATGAAGGGGAATTTGTTTGCTAATTTGTAAATCACGGAAATCCGGGTCCTATTTGCAGGCAACGAAACAATGGAAACACAATGTTGAACCCGCATATGTGGGAACCCGTGATTCAAAAAGTTTGTTCAATATGAAACGGGGAAGCGATTGGTTAGGATGGTGATATAAAAGTAACATTGGAAATCTAAAGACGTGAATCCGCCAAATCCCACACCTAGACATTTTCCAAAAAACGAGTAAGTAAAGAAACTGAAAGCAGAGAGAAAAAGAGAAAGCAGATTGCAATTTTCGGAAGTGCGAATTGCTGTAAGAAAGCACCATTTATGGTCTTAACAGTAACTATGGAGTGCATTAAACATGTTAACAGGTTCTTCAATCAAGGAATAGATTCAACGAGCGATGTTTATAGTTTCCAGGATCTGTTTGTATAAGAGAAGCATCGAAAAGTTACAAGAAAATAAGTTTTTGTACTATTAGCTTCACAACAAGTATAACAACGACGAATTTGAATTTTAATGTCCTCTCGTTCATATGATTGTTCCATTAGACTTCACATAGTACATATTCTTTTATTTCAATTTGTTTTCTAATTTGTAGATCGCGGAAGTCAGGGTGTTGTTTGTAGGTGACAGAATAATGGAAACACAATACTGAACCCGCCTATTCGGAAAACCACGAGCCAAAATTTTTGTACAATATGAAACATGGAAGCGGTCGGTCAGGCTGGTGATATAAAAGTAAGTGAAATCTGAAGATGTGAATCTGCCAACCTTCGCACCTAGAAATTTTCCGAAAAATGAGTAGTACATAATAAATATGTACTTCTATAAAGTATGGACATGAGATTTTATAGAGCATGTACAGATCCCACATTCCATACTTAGCCACTTTTTGGATCGCGAGTTCTCGGGTTGGTGGGCTCAAAATTGGGCCTATATTGTTCTGTGCCCTACAAATAGCACCCAAAATTCCGCAATATACAAATTGATATGTAGACTTGCAGGCTCGCTGGCTCAAGATTGCACTTCTATTGTTCTGTGTCCTCCAAATAGCACTCAGATTTCCGTGATATACAAATTGACAGACGGACTCCAGGGTTGGCTGGCTCAAGATTGTGATTGTTTATAGATGGTGATCCCTATCAACTATCTAACATTATCTAAAAACATTATTTTCAATACTAAATTATTAATATTGTACAATTTAATTAGACAAAAAAGTTTGTACAATATGAAACGGGGAAGCGGTCGGTCAGGCTGGTGATATAAAAGTAACTGAAATATGAAGACGTAAATCCATCAACTTCTGCACCAAGAATTTTTTTGAAAAATGAGTAAGACATTCTAAATATGTACTTTTATAAAGTATGGACATGAGATTTTATAGAGCATGTACGGATCTTGCATTCCATACTTAGCCACTTTTTGGATCGCGGGTTCTCGGGCTGGCAGGCTCAAAATTGGGCCTCTATTGTTTCGTGTCCTACAAATAACACCCACAGTTTCGCGATATACAAATTGACATGCGGACTTGCAGGCTGATTGGATCAACATTTCACTTCTATTGTTCCATGTCCTCCAAACAACACTCGGAGTTCCGCGATATACAAATTGATAGACGAACTCCAGTGTTGGCAGGATCAAGCTTGCGATTGTTTACGATGGTGATCCCTATCAACTATCTAACACTATCTAAAAACATTATTTTCAATACTAAACTAGTAATATTAAATATTGATATTGTACAATTTAATTACATAAAAGTATTAAGGGATGTTAAATATCTTATTTAAAAGAAAAACCCGCGTATTCAGAAACTCGCGTTCCAAAATTTTGTACAATATGAAACGGGGAAGCGATCGGTCGGTTGTACAATATGTACTTCTATAAAGCATGGACATGAGATTTTATAGAGAATGTATAGATCCCACATTCCACACTTAGACACTTTTTGGAATGCGGGTTTTCGGGCTGGTGGGCTCAAAATTGGGCCTCTATTGTTCCGTGCCCTACAAATAGCACCCAAAATTTCGTGATATACAAATTGACAGGTGGACTTGCGGGCTGGCTCGCTCAACATTGCACTTCTATTGTTCTGTGTCCTCCAAACAACACTCAGAGTTCCGCGATATACAAATTGACAGACGAACTCCAGTGCTGGTGGGCTCAAGATTGCGATTGTTTATGATGGTGATCCCTATCAACTATCTAACATTATCTAAAAACATTATTTTCAATACTAAAGTATTAATATTAAATATTGATATTGTACAATTTAATTACATAAAATTATCAAAGGATGTTAAATATCTTATTTAAAAGAAAAACCTGCGTATTCGGAAACTCGCATTCCAAAAATTTTGTACAATATGAAATGGGGAAGCGGTTGGTCGAGTTGGTGATGCAAAAGTAAGTGGAAATCTGAACACATGTATCCGCCAACTTCCGCACCTAGAAATTTTCTGAGAAACGAGTAACACATACTAAATATGTACTTTTATATAGTATGGACATGAGATTTTATAGAGCATGTACGGATCCCTCATTCCATACTTAGCCACTTTTTGGATCGCGGGTTCTCAGGCTGGTAGGCTCAAAATTGGGCCTCTATTGTTCCGTGCCCTACAAATAGCACCCAGAGTTCCACGATATAAAAATTGACAAGTGGACTTGCGTGCTAGCTGGCTCAACATTGCACTTCTATTGTTCTGTGTCCTCCAAACAACAATCAGAGTTCTACAATATACAAATTGACAGACGGACTCCAGGACTGGCGGGCTCAAGATTGCGAATGTTTACGGATGGTCATCCCTATCAACTATCTAACATTATCTAAAAACATTAGTTTCAAATACTAAATTATTAATATTAAATATTGATATTGTACAATTTAATTACATAATTTTTTATTTTTTTTGTAAGTTAGTAAATATATTAGGGCCTTATTGAAAAAGTTAGAAATCGTTTCTCATGTGTGTCAACAGTGCCCAACTAGGAAACCAATGTTGGCACTAGTCCAAAAATGAGTGACACGTGTCCAAAAAATAACGTTGTTTGCCATGCAAAAACCTACAGTGCCATGGAAGGCGATGGGTTGTCTGTATACTAATCTAAACATGCCAAAATACAGTGCCGCGCAGGGCAAGGGGCTGTCTGCAAACTGATCTAAACTAGACATAGCTAGCTGTAAAAAATAAGGACTAAAAAAACTTAGAAAAAAGAGCATTAGAAACCTGGACCAAGTTTTGGGCCCGCGAAGGCCTGGGTTTTCTTCATCTTGCCTTTGTCGCGTTCTGCAATTGCCTACCGGAGATCCTGGAGAAAGGACACCAAGTTGTCCACCCCGATCCATCGCTCTGCATCCTTCTTCTGCAAATCCATGAGAGCAGGCTTGATGTCCTCCTGTCCCTTGGTCAATTCGCGTAGTGAGGCTGTAATCTCTTCCCGATCCGTACAACTGTTGCAGGTGAAACGAAGTTGGGAGTCGACCGAGGTGGAGGGAAGTGGTGAGGGAGCGGAGGTGGCTTCAGAGGGGTGGCGATGTGGGGAGAAAAGAGGATGCAAATGATGAGGTGGAGAGGGGAGGGGGGAGGTGTATAGCCCAAAGAATTTTCCATGGCGTCAAACCATTCCACCCGACAACCATATGGATTAGAGAGTGACGATAGGCTTCCAGCTTGAATGCTCTGAAGGGTGGCAATGATTGTGTTTAAACGTTGAGGCGATATGATGAGGGGGAGGGTTCCATCGGGCGCCAGTTGGCTGACTGTCTAGCCAGGTGGCCTCCCCATGGCCTACCCACTCATGTTTCCTAGAAACACCCCATCCGGGGTAATTACATAAAATTATTAAAATATGTTAAATATCTTATTTAAAAAAATGATATTAATTCTATCACTGCAAGCATAACAAGGACCAATTTGAATTTTAAGGGCCTCGTGTTGATATGATAGCACAATTGGACTTCGCACAGTTTATATTCGTTTATTACAATATGAAATGGTGAAATGGTCGGTCAGGCTGGTGATATAAAAGTAAGTGAAATCTGAAGACGTGAATCCACCAACTTTCACACCTAGAAATTTTCCGAAAAAGAGTAGTACATACTAAATATGTACTCTTATAAAGTATGGACATGAGATTTTATAGAGCATGTATGGATCTTGCATTCCATATTTAACCACTTTTTGGATCGTGGGTTCTTGGGCTGGCGGACTCAAAATTGGGCTTCTATGTTACAGAGAAATCCCCCTGTGGACAAGTGGATTCTCTCTTGGACTCTAGAATCCTAAGACCAAGACAGAAAGGGTGCTAATGTTGGTCACTGACATCCTTTTAAATCTAGCTAAACTAATGTATAAATAAGAGGAAGAAAGGTGTAACTTTTTAATGTTGTTCGTCCTCGCACAGTCCGATTTGAGCTTTGATCCCCAAGCTCCTCTATAAATCCTACAAACCAAACAAAGACAGAACAAAATTCCTATTCTACTAATATTAGCTTGAAACTAGATCTATCTAATAGAGACAAGTTCATGTAGAATAAACACAACCTTGAAAGAAACAGGCCAAACACATATGTATATTAATGAGAACAATAGAGAATACTTACAGACCTTTGATGAAGGTGCAATAGCCTCTCCCAACTCTCCTTGTCTAACCCTTTGTTCAAGTAATCCACACACAAATTGATTATGCTTCAATGATATCTCCCTCATGAGATCATAAGTTTGATGCCTTCAATGTCTCCTCCTTTCACCATGAGGAGGCCTCCTTATATAGGATTGGAGAGGCCTAACCACTTAAGAGATTTTTGGGATAGGTTGAGGATTCTTCTCCTTCAGTTGTGTATCTTCCCTAAGATCGAGCCTTGACCTCAGATCCGAATCCAACCAACTCCAGAGATGAGGGGGATTCTTCTCTGATTTTCCTCAACAGTCCAAAATTCGCTCAAAAAGGGCCAGAGCTCCCTCAAAATGGGGCATAAAGTGTTGCAATGCTCCCCCAAAAGAGGGTACAAAGTGTTGGCACTCCCTGACAGTGTATAGGGGAGAACTGCCTTCCAAAATTTATTTTTGAGTGGTCTTTTCCATGGCAAAAGACTTGTACTCTTTGTCAAATGATGTCTTCTCTTCAAAACCAGTCTTTTGAGGTGTCTTTTAAGTGTTCTTGATAATGTTGTCCGAGACACAACGTCTACAAGATGACAGTATGATATTTGGGACACTTGCGGCCAAAATGCGACACTTGTGACATTGGTAATGACGACACTAGCCCATCATCGTAATGAGTAATTTTGATGTGTAATAGATTGCCCCCCCAAAGTGTGAAGTTAAAAGATGGGGACTGATGATTGAAGCACTTTGTAGACTTTTTTGAGCAAGGGTATGGACTTAGAGAACCTGGAAGAAGTTGCACACAACCATCAAACAAATATTATGACATGTTTCAAACCCAAGGCAGGCATACCTATGCTTGAGTGATAAAGATTTTCAAGGTATGGCTGCCATAAAATACATTGGGGATCCATAATTATATTGAAAAAAGGTATAGCCACTGAAGATACAATGTGTATCTATACTCCTATGACCTGAACTGATCGTAGCCACAAAGGATACACAATGGATCTACGAGACGACAAGACATAGCCATGACCAATACAAAGTGGATCTATGTGACAGTATATGTGTCAATGTTCAAAAGAAACTTTGTCACAACCTGGGAAAAGGACATATAAGAGTGATGACTCAACCTAGGGTCTTCTTACTGATCTTGATATAGTACGAATCTAACCATGTGAATAGATGTCCTGATGTCGAACATGGAAGGAACCACTTGATTACCGATCAATGAGGTAAAGTGTTAACAAGCGCGAGAGAAATCACCATTGATGTCAATGATTCCCAAGGTACTCTAGTACATTCCAACGAATGTGAATGGATGAGATGAAGTCAAACATATGTGGAATCATCTAATCGGAGGTCAAGGATGTAAACCCATGGTCGGACGTGAGGAGGCCTGCCATTGAGGCATGCAGGTCCCAAGGTACTAACTGGTTTCTAAATCTAGTTCCTGGATAATGTGCTGAAGTCGACAGGAATAGACTCGTCGAAGGAGGGCCTTGATGTATCCCCCATCAATGACACAAAAATGACACAAAGATGTAAATTGGTGGATAAAATGAACATGGACCGACATAGGTATTGAAACAGGAAATTTGTGATGGTTGACTCTCGAGGTAGATACTTCCCTTGAATAGTGAGGCATGACAGTAGAAACATGACATGGACCAAAACACGATAATGCAGTGGATATTGTGACTTTCGTCGGTTGACCCAAAGGAGTAAGAAAACTCAGAGGATTGGTTCAATGTAGAGGTTCAGTGGATTAAAATGCATGCAAAGACAAAGTGTTGTGTTCAAGGGCGACTGTAAGAGTTACTTGTAATGTTTTCAAAAACCGCTTGGCTTACTTCTTTCATTTTCCCCCCCATCCAGATAGACGAGTACCTCTTTTTTATTTAACGAGCTTGAGGAGGGTAACACATGCTCAATATAACTCACCTTTGGTAAGTACCTCTTCCTTTATTTAACGAACTGGAAGAAGTAAGGGTTCTGTCCCGTATGGGCCCTTCAATGTATGAATGTTTAACGAGTCTAGAGAAGGTAGACTCGGTGGTTTTTCATATTTAGAGAGTCTGAAAATGACTTAAAGACAACTCCAGTGTTGTCCTTTTTCGTAATGTTAGTCTCGCGAGGCCAAAAAAGAGATAAATTATCACTCGAAATATGCCCTTTCAAACCTTTTAATGAGTGGGAAAGGAACCAATATCACTCGACAATCTTTTCACATTTAGAGAGTCTGAAAAGAGCTTAAAGATGACTCCAGGGGGTTCCTTTTTCATGTATCCATGCGAGTCCAAAAAAGAGATAAACGTTTATTCGATGTGTTCTTATGTTTTTCCGAGGGTGAGAACGAACTAAGACTATGCTCGTTAATGTGACAAGATGAAAATCAAACAAAACTGCTCTGAAACCTGTCAATAATTTCAAAACTACATGCCAACGTATTAATAAGGCCTCCAAAATATTTCTCAAAAACCCAAAATAACTATGCTTTGGCAAAAATAAAATTTTATAAATAGTAATATGGGGTAAAAATATCTTTTACCATTTCATTTGTGCAAAGATTTGTAGCAGTGGAGAAATTGAGATTTGGAGAGTGAATCTTGCTTTGATTGGTGCCAGAGCTACGATCAACTATTTTTGTCGCTGTCTGGACCAGGTTGGTGCTCTTCTTCCTCTTTAATTTACACAGTTTACATTTCGTTTTTAGGCAATAATTAAGTTTAAAAAATGATGCCATGGGTTGTCTCAAGTGCTCAAAAGGGTTCAACACTCCTACAGAACATTAGGGGGAGTGCTTCCTAATTTTTACAATGCTCCTCCAAGCTTAAAGGCATGGCACTAACACTCTGATGTAAGAGTAAAAGAGGCGCTGCCCAAAACACACAAAAAACTCCCAAAAACTGCCAGCGCTCCTTCAATGTGTAAAGGGTGGCGTTAACATTTTTTCACTACACCCTGGTGGCTCTTTTAAGGGAGTGTTGGCACCCTGGTGTGAGTGTAAAGGGGGTGTTGGTCTCATAAAAAGAGCACAATTTTTTTTAGAGTTTTTTATTGCCTAATAATTGCCGAAAAAGCATGACTAATGACTTTTTTATTGTTGTTGATTGTAGGTAAATTTGGCAAAATCCATGATCGAGTGGAAATAAAGAGAGCATGAGCTTGATGACATGGCCGTGTTGCAAATTCCCCGATCAAGGGCCACATTGAGGAACTGTGGTCTCCTCAAGTTCTTCAAGATGCAAAAGATGAAGAAAGAGGTTCTTCTTCTCGAGTATATGATCGGGCTATGGAATGCTGCAGAATAGGGGTTCCAAATTGGAATGCAACTTCTTACCATCAAGTTGGAAGATGTGTACTTCTTGACCGACCTCTCAAAAAGAGGCCCCCCCGTTGTTTTATCTGGACAGAGGGTACTTCCCGTGCTTGTAGACGAGTACTTGGAAAACCATTGTGTCCCAGGATCTAGACTGGTGGGGGGTAGGATCACGATCAAAGACATTAGGGATCTATATCTTTGGTCCATTCTATTTTCCATTATGAGTATAGTGGGAAGTACCAGCTCCCACTTAGTTTCAAGATCACAGGTGGCCTATGGTTTACAATGTCTAGAGCCAACACTATTTAACTAGAGTGTAGGGTTTCTTCAGAATGTGAAGGAGCAGATCACGAGATGCAGAGCAGTGTAGCAGAAGAAGTTCATATATGGTTCATTCCTAGTTTCATTCTTATTAGAACGCATTCCTCACATGCAACCTCATATTGCATTAGCAGTACGACCAGTGGGAGAACCACGTATGGAGCGATGGACTAGCTTGTCTCTGAGATTAGGATTAGAGACAGAGTTCAGGTTCACTGGTGACTTCTTCGCTTGGCTGGGATGCCAATTGATCGTGATAGAAGACTTCCCATACCATGGAGTGGATTTACGGGGGAGCATAGACCTGGTCCTTCCAGATGGGGTGGACTAGGATGCGTCAGGTAAGAAACCAAAAATGATATTGTCAAGTGTTTTTTGATTTTAAAAATTTATATTATTTTTTTTTGGGTACGTAGAAGAGTTTCTAACGGATCTATCGTTTCATCGTGTAGACAGGGGAGCAACACGTCTAGCAGAGATACCGACACTGGGGCGTCGCGGGGATGCTCAGATTGTGGTAGATCAAGGGGTAGCAGTGGGAGGTCTCCAAGAGGTTGAAAGAAACCTCAAGGCCTCACGATGGGTATCCCTCCTCTTAGGAGGTGGGAGGTGCCCCTACATCTATAGAGACACACCGTGTGAGTGCCTAAGAGTGTTATCTCTTTACTGAGGCGAGTAGCCCTCATAGTGATGTACTACTCAGAGCACAATGTGATGCAGGAAGATTAGAGTCTTCCTGGTGATTGTATAGTCTATATGACGATGTTTATGGGTGTAAAGACCTAATATTTTGCCCTTCTATGTACTTTTTGATGTAACCAAACTTTTTCATCACGCGATATATATACAAATATCCGAGTTTTTACAGTGCCAAATTATGTTTTTAATGTGATGTGTTTTAATTTACATGTGATGTATGATTTATTTCCTTTATGAAACCTTATCTATGTGCGAGATACTGATCCATGATGTAATTGGCTAATGAATCCGAAATGGTATTGAGTTCTCTTGGTATGTGTCTGTATTCGATAAAATCAAACATTCATTCAAGGCGACGAACTCATAGGTGGAGACGTAGTAGGATAGGATTTCAAATAGCGTAGGTTCGATTAAGTTGACAGATCACAAGTTGAGAGTCTAGGTTAGTGATCATAAGAGATATACCTAGGGAGGAGGATTCAATGAAAAGTCCGATGACAACATGATATTATGCCATGTTGTTAGTTGTCGATCTTAAGCAAATACCTCTTGAGCTCACCAAGTCGTCAGAGTGGTAAATGACCCAAGCTACAGAAGCAATGTTCTGGGTGTGTTGACTAGTGCCATCCGTAAACTCGGCAAAGATAGGAAAGGAAGATGTCATCTGTGCACGCAAACACAAGACAAAGTATAAGTGGCTAAGGAAAAACTCGTTCATGCAAGAGAAAAGACACGCCAAACTAAAAATACAATAGTGTACAAAGCACACATGCTAGATGTTCTATGCATATTACTTCTTAAGGTAAAGCCCGTTCTAGGGATCACCTAGGGAGATTCCATCGTAGTCGACTAACTTGTAGGCACCTCTATGTAAAACACGTTTCACGATGTAAGGACCATGCCACAGAGGTTATAACTTTCCTGTCCCTAATATATCATGAGCCTGGTCGTAAATGAGGACTAGGTTTCCTTCTGCAAAAGTACGAGGATGGACGGATTTGTCGTATTGATTCTTGATTTGATTTTGATACGTCTCATTAACTAGAGCAGAATCACGACGTGTTTCATCCAACCTGGTCAGGTGTAGGAAACATTCTTCTTCAACAAAAGTAGGGGGCAAGAGTTCTACTTTAAGTTTCAACGAGGGAATTTCGCACTACAGAGAAATCTCCCTGTGGACAAGTGGATTCTCTCTTGGGCTATAGACTCCTAAGACCAAGACAGAAAGGGTGCTAACGTTGGTCACTGACATCTTTTTAAATATAGCTAAACTAATGTATAGAGAAGAGGAAGAAAGGTTTACCTTTTTAATGTTGTTCGTCCTCGTACAGTCTGAGTTGAGCTTTGATCCCCAATCTCCTCGATAAATCTCGCAAACCAAATAAATACATAACAAACTTCCTATTCTACTAATATTAGCTTGAAACCAGATCTATCTAATAGAGACAAGTTCATGTATAACAAACACAACCTTGAAAGAAACAGGCCAAGCAAATATGTATATTAATGAGAACAATAGAGAATACTTAAAGACCTTTGTTGAAGGTTCAACAACCTCTCCCAACTCTCCTTGTCCAACCCTTTGCTCAAGTAATCCACACACAAATTGATTATGATTCAATGATATCTCCCTCATGAGATCATACGTTTGATGCCTTCAATGTCTCCTCCTTTCACCATGAGGAGGCCTCCTTATATAGGCTTGGAGAGGCCTAACCACTTAAGATATTTTTGGGATAGGTTGAGGATTCTTCTCCTTCAGTTGTGGATCTTCCCTAAGATCGAGCCTTGACCTCAGATCTGAATCCAACCAACTCCAGAGATGAGGGGGATTTTTCCTTGATTTTTCTCAACAGTCCAAAATTCGCTCAAAAAGGGCCAACGTTCCCTCAAAATGGGGCATAAATTGTTGCAATGCTCCCCCAAAAGAGGGTACAGAGCGTTGGAACTCCTTGACAGTGTATAGGAGAGCGTTGCCTTCCAAAATTGATTTTTGAGTGGTTTTTTCCATGGAAACAGACTTGTACTCTTTGTCAAATGATTTATCCTCTTCAAAACTAATCTTTTGAGGTGTCTTTTAAGTGTTCTTGATATTGTTGTCCGAGACACGACGTAGGAAAGATGACAGTATGATATTTGTGACACTTGCAGCCAAAATGTGACACTTGCGATATTGGTAATGACGACACTAGGCCATCATCGTAATGAGTAATTTTGATGTTTAACACTCTATTGCTCCATATCCTACAAATAGCACCCAGAGTTCCGCGATATACAAATTGGCAGGCGGACTTGCGCGCTGGCTGGCTTAGCATTGCACTTCTATTGTTCCATGTCCTCCAAACAACACTTGAAGTTCCGTGATATACAAATTGACAGACGAACTCCAGGGCTGGTGGGCTCAAGATTGTGATTGTTTACGGATGGTGATCCCTATCAACTATCTAACATTATCTAAAAACATTATTTTCAATACTAAATTATTAATATTAAATATTGATATTGTACAATTTAATTACATAAACTTATTAAAGGATGTTAAATATCTTATTTAAAAGAAAAACCCATGTATTCAGAAAATCACAATCCAAAAAGTTTGTACAATATGAAACGGGGAAGCGGTCGGTTGGGCTGGTGATATAAAAGTAAGTGGAAATATGAACATGTGTATCCGCCAACTTCCACACCTAGAAATTTTCTGAGAAATGAGTAATACATACTAAATATGTACTTTTATAAAGTATGGACATGAGATTTTATAGAGCATGTACGGATCCCTCATTCCATACTTAGCCACTTTTTGGATCGCGGGTTCTCGGGCTGGTGGGCTCAAAATTGGGCCTCTATTGTTCTGTGCCCTACAAATAGCACCCAGAGTTCCACGATATACAAATTGACAGGAGGACTTACGTGTTGGCTGGCTCAACATTGCACTTCTATTGTCTCGTGTCCTCCAAACAACACTCAGAGTTCTGCGATATACAAATTGACAGACAGACTCCAGGACTGGTGGGCTCAAGATTGCAATTATTTACGGATGGTCATCCCTATCAACTATCTAACATTATCTAAAAACATTATTTTCAAATACTAAATTATTAATATTAAATGTTGATATTGTACAATTTAATTATGTAAAATTATCAAAGGATGTTAAATCACTTATTTTAAAAAAAATGAAGGAAACAAAACAAAGTTTTTTAAAATTCTATTACCGCAAGTATAACAACGACCAATTTAAATTTTAAGGGCCTCTTTTTGATATGATAACACAATTGGACTTCACACAATATATATTCGTTTATTTCAAATTATTCCAGGAGATTAATTTTACCAAGTTCATCGATCAAGGAAAAGTGCTAAAACAAGCCACATACTACATTTGCGTCACAACGCCATAAAAATTGACAGACGAATTTGCGGGCTAGATGGCTAAAAAATTGCAATTCTATTGTTCCATGTCCTCCAAACAACACTCGGAGTTCCGTGATATACAAATTGACAGACAAAGCATACAACCATGAACCAACTTAACTCCAAACGTGACGCAAGCAAGTTCCCACAAGGTTCCATAGAGAAACACACATCGACCTTTGCATCAAACAATTTGATATACAAAGAAAATATGTCACGTCATTGGTTTTCTCTTACATCTGTTATATGTTCCCACGAGAAAATAATCGGGGCCATGGGATATATGGGGTTTGCTTCCATGCTTCCCATTTTTTGACCGAACAATATTATGCGCATGCAATCTCAAGTACTTGAGTCCGATGAACATTCATCTGGGTGTTGAAGAAATATTCAAGAGACACATGAGATATTTTCGTTTCCTGTCAAGGCTCGATATGTTTTTTTTTTCCTTCTTAAGCCAATATATTTCATTGTCCTCATTTAAGGTAAATTTGTTGTGTATCCGAAAGTCGCGCAACATGTAGACATTGGTTGCCTTTTTCTATAGGTATGCTTCATACGACAATTCTGCCAACCTAGGAAGCACATATTGTAACAGAGACTGCCTAATTGTACAATGCACGGTTGTGTTTCCCACGGTTCAAATGGCAACATTGATGCAATGCCCATATGTATATGGACATTTTTCACCGCATTGGAGACAATTAATCATATCATCACTTATCAAAGAGGAAGAAGAAGCAGGAGAGTTGCACTTTGCACATACAGGCTCAAAGGGGGTCGAGTACGCATTCGCTGCAACCAAAACACCTTCAACCTGGAAACATGAGAATAGGAATTAATACATTGAACAATATAATACACAATTGCACCCCCTCCCCCCCTTTGAACAATATAATACACAATTGCACCCCCTCCCCCCCTTAAAAAAACAAAAATAAAATAAAACAAGCCGCATAAATTTGGTGAAGGCTATTTGTATAAGCAAAGTGAGGATGATTATGTGGATGTATATGCACAACATTTGTAGAGCTAGCTAGTTTCTTCATATCCTGTACTATGTTTTCCTGCAACTTTGTTACAAACGTAGCCTGGGTTGTGCGAAAGATCCTTTCTCTAACATCCCTTTTCTTTGTTATATTTTTTAACAACATAAGTGGAAACTGCCCTTTATGCAATTGTTGTTCCATTGACGAAAACAAATTTGAATAGGTATTGAACAATTGCACCTGCAACATGGAACAGTGCAATATTTGTGTAACTTACCTGAGATAGATGCACATGCAAAAGTAAAGGACAAAACTGGATATGGAAAGAGATACCATTGCCTTGTCGTTGTTCGAATCTCCATCCTTTATATGGAGAATGTGTTACGAGCCAAGTTTTCTCGCCAGTGTGACAACTATGCCAATGGTTCTGATTGGGTAAATATCACTGCTCTGTGCAAGCTGGCTGATAGTCGCATCCGAGACGAAACAATATTCTGAACAAACCGCGAGAATTTTTTCCACAATACTTGTTTTTTGAGCGAAATAATCTGATCACAATCACCATGGTCATATACTGTTTTGGGCAATATATTAAAATTTGTAATGGATATCCCATTACCCGACAATATATTTTCTGCATGTTTCTGGACAAGTTGTGTAGGAATAGTCAGTGTGACTGTCATCATGGCCTCCTTGTCTGTCATGTCAGCACACATAATGGATCTAGTTTTGTTTTCCTTGTCCAAGTAGGTGCTATAGACGACCATTATGTCCCCAATGAACACTTGTCCAATTCGGCGGTTGTTCAAGCCCTCTATTGATAGTACTTTGGGTGTTACAACTCTAGACCTGGTGACAATTTTTGAATAGGAAAACTAAAGTGAATGGTAGTGTTCATTTTATTTTTTTTGCATTCTTCTTTCAGTGGCATAAATCTACAAGTAGACACATAGCTTCGATGAACTATGTAGCCAGAGTTTTTCAACCACACCTCTTAGTCTACAGAACCTGCACTATGTTCGGTGTCTTGCTTGTACTTGTTGATACTTCTTGTGAACTGCAAACCATGTATTGCATATGAAATCAAATATTCACCATGCCATAGATGAATAAATAGTCAAGGATATTTTTTTGTAAACATACTAGGAGCAAAGTGTATGCATCTTTACCTTTGGCCTTGTCGGTCTGCTGATGTCTGGGATGACTGACTGGTCATGGCCATGTCACTAGTCCAACTTTTTCTAATGCAAGCATGTGTAGATGAACATCAGAAGGAATAAACAAGCATATGCATTGTATATTGTCCATAATAGTTCTTAATGTCACATGGAGGGTGAAAGGAGGTGGAATACAAAATAGGGTGTCAAGGAATATACTCAGGAAACATGAGGACCCGAGTGTCAAATTGTATGCCTCTGATTTTTTGACTGGAAAAATGTGTAACAGTAAGCAGGGCGTGAGGGTGGGGCACCATGGCCAATATGTATATCGCAGACCCCTGAAATCCATGGGAGCAATCTTGAACCCGCCAGCCTGGCACCCACAATCGACAAAGTGGGTAAGTATGGAATAAGGTAGAAGCATGACCATAAATGTGAAACCGTTAGTCTTCCAACCGGCACACCAAGGTATTTTTGGAAAGACCACTAAGCAAAGAAATTAGAAAACAAAAGGGATAATAGAGAATGGAAAAAGTAGAAATGGGGAGGGCATAAAGGCCCATTGTTGCCAAGTCATCATTTTCTAGTCTAATATTATATGCCCCCACCCGGTTTGTATATTTAATTTACCAGCACAGATGGTATACGTTTTTGAAGATTGTACCACAGAACCCTCTGTTGTTGAACATAACAATTCATCTTCTTGTCCACTAACCTGTTTCTTCCAAGGTAGCAACATCGAATATACAATGGACATGAAGGCAAGTTAGTATGAAGACAGACATGCAAAAGAAAGAGAAATAGTTCTATTTATTCCAATGTAACAACAAACATAATACGATTCACATGAGAATACACAGAAAGATACATAGTATATACATACAGGTAAACCCAAAAAATTATATTTGAAGGAAGAAAAGAACCAAAAAAAGAAAGAAGGTGCAAAGCAGTAGAACAAGCACAACAAATATACAGACAGTAAATGAAAAAACGAACACTAGAATATGAAATAAGAGTACAAGTATCCACCTCTGCAACTCCTCATCTACATTCCTGCCAAAGAGTCCATCGTCCTCTCCAGCCATTTTGTTTGTTTAAATGTAGCAATGCAGGAAAAATACAACGGACATGAAGGAGGTTAGTATGCAGGAAGACATGTAATGAAGATAAGTTATTATGTAGGAAGGTACACAACATATACATACTATAAAACATGTGAACACATATACATAAAATAAATGAAATACAAAACAACGCAATATGAAATAACAGTACAAGCATGTACCTTTCTATCTCCTCTTCAACCGATGCAGTCAAGACTCCGTCGTTTTCTCCAGCTATTCTGTTTGTTTGAATGTGGGAACGCACAAAATACAATGAACATGAATGGAAGCTGGTATGCACCGAAGAACAAGTAATATGTACATACAGTAAAAGAGACTCAACAAATAGTATAAAAGATAGGCATAAACATGAACCTTTGCGCTTCTCCATCCATAGTTGTAAATATGTAATATTTTTCCCTGCCCAAAATATATTACAAGCCACAAAGTATTACGAAATTGCATGGCCATAGCTAAACGATTTTTGGTTTTCCATGGAAACGTATCCAAATATGCTTCAACCCATGGAAATACATGTTCTTTATCGTCTGCATAGACTGTTGTGCCCACGATACAAGATTTTGGTTTTCTGTGGCAAACTACCTAGATATGCTTCCAGACATGGAAATATAATTTTGCAGAATCTTTGTTGTACATATCATATCTCAAGTACAAGACAAATTGCATCATGAGCACACCAGTCTGTGTAGAGGATAAAGAACATGTATTGTCATATGGTCACATTTCACCATACATGGTTTATAACTACAACCTGCATATGTTTTATCTTAACAAAAAAATGGATATTGCAATTTCACATGTACTTCTCGAACTATTTTTCATGCAACTATTTTCTATCATGTCAACATTCAAGCACCAACAAAATCTCACAGAAGAACATATATCGACCTCGCCAGACAGGGAAAATAACACAACTGCATGCCCACTTGTGGGTGCAAGGGCTAAACACCGTAAAGCACCCAAAAAATAATAAAAATACAAAAAAAAGAAAACAACTCCAACTATTGGCGCAGGATCCCAACCTTGCAAAGCCGAATCAAACAAAAGAAAAAAGTAAGCACCAAACCAACGAGAAAGAACGAACAGACCCAATTCATATGCACCAGAGAACAAGTAATATGCACATACAGTAAAAGAGACTCAACGAATAGTATAAAAGATAGGCAAAAACATGAACCTTTGCGCTTCTCCATCCATAGATGTAAATATGTAATTTTTTTCCCTGCCCAAAATATATTACAAGCCACAAAATATTATGAAATTGTATGGCCATAGCTAAATGATTTTTGGTTTTCCATGGAAATGTATCCAGATATGATTCCACCCATGAAAACACATGTTCTTTATCCTCTACACAAACTGTTGTGCCCATGATACAAGATTTTGGTTTTCCGTGGAAAACTACCCAAATATGCTTCCAGACATGGAAATATAATTTTGCTGAATCTTTGTTGTACATATCATATCTCAAGTACAAGACAAATTGTATCATGGGCACACCAGTCTGTGTAGAGGATAAAGAACATGTATTTTCATATGGGCACATTTCACCATACATGGTTTATAACTGCAGCTTGCATATGTTTTATCATAACAAAAAAACATATATTACAATTTCACATGTACTTCTCGAACTATTTTTCATGCAACTATTTTCTATCATGTCAACACTGAATCACCAGCAAAATCTCACAGCAGAATAGATATCGACCTCTCCCAACAGGGAAAATAACACAACTGCATGCCCACTCGTGGGTGCAGGGGATGAACACTGTAAAGATCCCCACAAATAATAACAATACCAAAGAAAAACCCAGCTCAAACTACTTGTTAGGCGAAATATATGTCGTTATAATAACGTTGTAGTACTTGCCTAACCATTTAATTGTCAACCCGGGGTACGTAGACTGACGAAGCACACACACTGTATATGCAGGACTGAAGTAGAACTAATCTAATCTAATCTATGTTGCTG
>ML819688.1:0-44215 GCA_009831015.1 Picea engelmannii
TACTACATGCAGTTAAGAAATGACACCCTTACCTAATATGAAGACACTTCAAAGAAAAAATAGGTCGTGATAGTTTGAAGTACTTCTTGGAGCAATGATTATCTTCAGAAAATAAATAAAAATTGGCAAGGTTATGCTAGGTTATGACTTTGAAATTATAAACAAGAAAGGAAAAAATAATATTGTGGCAGATCCACTTTCAAGGAAAGAAGAAGAAACAAAGGGTTCACTATGGGGTATTTATATTCCGTAATTTGATTGGGTGGAATAAGAAAGGATAGAATGGAATTTGGATCAAGAGGTATGCAAGATCATTCAACAACTACAAAAGGACCCCATTACATTAGATACATTTGTATGGAATAATGATTTTCTATGGTATCATGATCACCTATATTTATGTAAGAATTCCCAACTCAAATAGAAGGCCTTTTTGGAATTTCACACTTCTCCTATAGAACGACATTCATGGTTCTTGAAAACTTACCACAGAATCAAGAAGGATTTTTTCTAGGAAGGTCTTAAAACTGATGTGTTCAAAATTTTGTGTCTAAATGCGTGGTATTCCAATAGAATAATGGTGAGACAATCAAAACGCCAGATCTCCTACAACCATTATCTATACCAAGTCAACGTTTGGAAGAATTTTCAATGGATTTTATTACAGGTTTACCCAAATGTGAAGGAAATATTTTCATCATGGTAGTAGTGGATTGACTGACAAAGGATGCCCATTTTTTCTCTATTTCTCATCCTCATAAAGAAAGTATAGTAGCCACAACATTCATGGAAACAATTAAAAATATAAATGGAGTCCCCAATATTATTGTAAGTGACAGAGATCCAATTTTCACTGGATATTTTTTGGACAGAATTATTTTCTTGTTTGGGTACCCAATTGGATCACAACTCATTTTACCATCCTTAATCCGATGGGACAAATGAGATTGTGAATAAATTTCTAGAAGGATATCTTTTATTCTTTGCATATGATAAACATAAACAATGGGTCAAGTGGTTTCCCTCGGCATAATGGTGGTACAACACATCCTTCCATACTTCATCAAAACTGTCCCTATTTATAACACTTTATAGACACATAACATCTCCCTTGAAAGGGAATACAAAGGTTTAGGTAGTGTCGGAGGACCACATAGAGAACCAATAAGAGGTTCTCAAACTATTGAAGGACAACTTGGTTATGACACAAAATAGGATGAAACAACAAGAAGATCAACATTGCAGTAAAAGGGAATTTTAAGTGGGGGATTGAGTATTTTTATGCTACAACCATATAAACAAATGTCCATTAAAAAACAAAAGAAGGAAAATGAATTAACACACAACTATTATGGTTCCTATAAGGTGTTGCAAAGGATTAGAAGTATGGTTTACAAATTGGAGTTGCCTCCATCTTCTTCACGTGTACGCATATTCTTACATGTTTCTTTCTTAAAGAAGGTAATCAATGACAATATCCCAATCCAAATCATTTTTCCATAGATTAATGAAGAAAGTAAAATAATACTAGAACCAGAAACAATCCTTGAAACAAGGATTAAGTGGTTGTGAAATCAAGCAATTACTGAGTACCTCGTCAAATGGAAGAACCTACAAGTGGAAGAGGTGACATGGGAATATGAGTTATTCATGTAGAAACACCCGCATTTAGTCAAGTGTTGAGGACAACACTTTTTTGAAGGGGAGGGACATGTTAATCCCTACACACAGCTCCAAGTATAAAACCCCTTATTAAGCCCTAGATACTGAATTATTACATTTCTAGTGTTATATTTGTATGTAGGCTAGAGCCCTTAATTTTATCCTTTCATTATAATTGAAGGAATAATTCATACTTATGATATGATAAACTAGTATTCATGAAAGTAGACTTATTATAGAAGTATACATATGATGAAATATGGGGACAATGAGTGAAATTAGGGATGGAGATCACATGGAGATATTGTGGAGATATTTATGAAGATGGTTGTGTTATATTGGACATCTTGTTGTAATCATTTCAATGCTATATTATGAGGCCTCACAAATGTATTGTATGTGATTTTACATTAATGAAAATGTGATTTTGTGAGTATATCGGTGTTCTTATGATGATTTGTTTTGTGTTAGTATTTGTTTTCTGCTTCTCTTGAAACCAACATTTGGTATCAGAACAAGGTGAGTTTATAAGTCTGCATGTGTGAGGCGATCCATGATAATGTTGGAGTGTAGATCTATTGAGACTTGTTGGAGATATAGAAGGAAGCCACCAATCAACTTGTAAAGAAGAAATGGTTGTGAGAAGGCGAGTTATTATTGAGAATGCCCAACTATAAGAAGAATTTAATCATAACTCCAAGTATTTTGAGTGCCTTGATCTGCGTTCTCACTGTTCAAGCTCCTGGAAGTTCCTTGAAATTGAAATCTTGGTGGGTGTTAGACTATAGTGGTATGGAGTTTGGCATAAAGAATCCACTGCACAAATAAGGTTGCAAAGGAAGTGGTACTGATTATTGATGTCATTTTCCAAGCTATAGTGAAGTTGAAAATATCTTCCATTAAATTTAAAGTCCTATTGTTATTTAATTAAAGGAGACACCATTTTGATTAAGGGTGCCACTATTATGTGTTCATAAATATCAGTAGATAAATCTGATTTGAAGGATTCAGTGATATTTGTATTGGAATAAGGAAGACAACGGTCCAGAGTCTGCACACAGAAGGAGATCAGAGCCATCATTGACACCATCGGAAATCTCGAGGAGATTCAAAGAATTATCATAAGGCACAATTGGCTGAGAATTACCTTGCATGTCCTGGCTGAGAAATATTTATGTGGATAATGTTTCCTCATATTGCGTTGGATTGTACAAGAACCATGCCAGATGTCAGACTTGAACAATGACTCAACATTTCATAAGGGCGCTCCATGGAAATGCAAACGTATTTTAATTTGGTAAGAAGATTTAACATATGCAATAATGATTGCCTATATATATATGACATATGCATCGAGTTAAAATAAAATTAAAGTTTTCATTGAGAAATGGGAATAAATGTGATCAAAGGGATTTTCAAAAGTTAAATCCCATAATGGAAATGATCTTTAGTGTGTTGTATGTGGCAAGAAAGTTATCTTTCTTTACTATTTTTTAAAAAAGTCCAATTAAAGAAGGTGAAATCCAAATAACTGTGGTGAAGTCATGATATAAAGTGACATTGTAATTTTATATTTTTTTAAGTCCAAAAAAAGTTAATAAGGGTGAGTGGAATTGTATTGGGTATGTAAAAGTGAGGGTATCTTAGTTCAAAGTAAGGGGTCTAAGTTATTTACCATTTAGAAGTTTTTATAGGTTTATATATGTAACTTAAGTTAAGTTAAAATATTAAAGTTGAAGAGTTTGAGTCAAGTTAATATTAAAGTCAAGGAATATAATGGTTGAGAGTATAGTCTTGTTGAGATTTTATTAATGTAAAAGTTATGAAAGGGTGATTTATTGAGTCTAATTCAAGTTAAAGAGTGAGAGGTTGGTCATTGAATAAATGACTATTGATGTAAAGTTTGGAGTTGAAGTTAATTCAAAGCAAGTCAAATATTTTTTGGTAAGGTTAAATAAATTAAAGTTTGAGTCAAGTTACAAGGTTTGAATTGTTAACTTTGGGTGTATGCTCAGTGGTACCCGACACCCTCATAATCATTATATTATTTTGTAAATAAGGGTGTATGATTGGTTGAACCTGACACCCAATTTGTTGTGTTTATTCTTCAGCAAGCAAGTGTGATTATAAGCGAGCGTGAATCATTAGCAATTTTAAACATGGGCAAAGGAGGAAAAAGACTTCAAATGAATAATCAATAAATTGAACTATTACAACAAGATGTTGATAATTCTTTACAAGAAATAGATAGGATACATGAACAAAAACAATCCATAATTGGTAAAGTTACAGAATCTAGGACAAGAGATAACAAACTCTATCATGAATTTGTTAGTTTTGCTACACAACGCATTGACACATTAGAAGAAAAGTTGAATCACTAGATAAATTTATGGATGATATTTTTAAAATTGACGATCAAAAGGACAAATTGATAGAATCATTGCAACAAGAATTGTTGGAAAAGGAGAATGTGTTGTTAGAACTCACAAATGAAGTTAAACAATTAAAGCAAGAAAACATAATGTGTGATTCAATTTGTGATACAAGTAACCTTATTGATATTTCTTGTTATTTGGTTAATGGTAAGAGTGTTGATGTACATATTTATCTCTCTTGTTCTGAGACTAGAAATAATTATGCTTCAAATGATGATCATGATGGTGATAAGAAATGAAACAATGAACCAAGAGAATATCCTCAACAAAAAATCAAGTGCATGAGAAAGAACAATGTTGCAATTAGTGTGGAAGAAAAGGACATGCAAAGGAAAAATGTTGGAATTTGCATCCTTTCTATATTTGTGTTCTAAAAAATCATTATTATCATAAGTGTTGGAATCGAGAATTTTCAAAGCCTTGCATAAAGATTCAATGTGGTTGGATAGATGTCCCTGAATGGAAAAATGTTGTGTTTATGTTGAAAGGATTTCACTGGGTCAAGTATTCAAATGTGAAGCAATATCTCCCATACAAAGTTAATGAGTTAGTTGGTCCTCCAAAGGTTATTTGACATTAAATCTAGTTAAACATGTTGAAGAAAGAGTTGTCAATTTATTGAGTTATTTCTTTGCATCAAGTATTTTTGCACTGGTTTGTGGTAAACCAAAAACCACTTTGTAATGGTAGATGTAGGTTTGTGGTCAGCCAAAACCACCTAATGTAATGAATGGTTCATGATAATGTGAAATTAGTTTGGGTTTGTAAAAGTTAAGGGTAATCCAAAACCCTGGATATGTTGTAATGGTTACAGGTAAGCCAATGAAAACCTAGGATATGATATATTGGTTGAGGGTAAGCCATAGAAAAACCATAGGAAGTTCAAGGATAAGATGAAATAAATCCTTGATATAAATATGATTCAATTCAAATGATTGACTCATATACAACTCATGAAGACAATGACAACTAAAGAAACAATTGCAGATGAAGAAGAAAAAAGATGATGCAGATGATGAATAAAAGTAAGATGTCCAGATTGAATAATAAGTATTAAATAAGGGGGAGTATGAAGGAATAATTCATACTTATGATATGATGAATTATTATTCATGAAAGTGGGCTTATTCTGGAAGTTTACGTATGGTGAAAGATGAGGAAAATGAGTGAAATTAGGGATGGAGATCACATGGAGATAGTTATGGAGATGGTTATGATATATTGGAAATCTTGTTGTAATCACATCAATTCTATATTATGATTCCTCGCGAATGTATTTTATGTGAGAGATGTATTATTATTATTTTACATTAATGAAAATGTGATTTTGTGAGTATATTAGTATTCTTATGATGATTTTTGTGTGTTAATATTTGTTGCTTGTTTCTCTTGAAACCAACAACAATTGTACCCTTTGTCTCCTACACACACACACACACCAAGGAGACATAGTCTTAGGATAATCTCATCTCATCTTGTACATTGAATATAATGTAAAAGGAGGTTTCTCTCTCGAAGTAGACTGCTATCAATGTACTTAGAACATTTATAAACCATCATCTACAAAGTTGAAGCTGATTTTCTATCAATGTCACAAGGAAATATATTTTAAGTGTGACACATCATGAGAGATAAAACTTTTGTGTCACATGAAAATAAAATTTTGGCTCCTGGAAAAATGTTTTAGTCATGACACATCACATGACAAGGGAATTTACTTCCCTACAATACGTCACACCAGTTAAAAGTTCCTACTATCACAACAAAGGAAAAAATTTGTTAGAATTTTTTTCAAAAAACTTGGCAAAACTTCCTTTTAACAATGTATAGAACATAAATTGACCTTGCAATGTGATAAACATAACCTGATGTTACAATGTTGCAAAAAAAACCTAAAATATCAATGTGATGAACATTAACTAATGTCATAATGTGAAAAACATAACCAGGAATTGAAATGTAATGAATATAACATGTCGTTGCAATGTTTTGAACAAAACTTGGCATTACAATGTGATGAATATAACCTGTCGTTGCAATTTGTTGAACAAAATAGGACATCACATTGTGACGTACATAAATTGATGTCATAGTGTGAAAAATATATCTTGACATCAAATTAGAACATAACCCTTCACATACATCACATTAGGATGAAATCACACATATCCTGACATCGCAATGTGACAAACATAACCCCACATTGAAATGTGTTATACATTACTCAATGCCACAATGTGACAAACATTTTCCAATGTTGAAATGTGATGAACAAAACCCAATGATACAATGAGATGAACATATACCAACAATGCAATGTGATGAACAAATACGAATGTCGCATTGAGCCGAACATAGCTCGATGTCCTAATGTGATGAACAAATATGAATGTCGCATTGAGCCGAACATAGCTCGATGTCATAATGTGATGAACATAGCTAGATGTCGTAATGTGACGAACATAATATGATGTCAGGATGTGATGAACAAATCCCAACGTCACAATCTAACAACCACAATGTGATGCCATTATGTGATGAACAAAAATTCATGTCCTAATGTGACGACCATAAACCGATGTCGCAATGTGACAAAGATAACCCGATGTTGCAATGTGTCAAACAAAACCTGATGTTGTAATGTGACAAAGATATATTGATGACAATTGAATATATCCCTTCACCAATATCACATTTTGATGAAATCTAACCATAATAAACTATAGTCAATCGTGTTCAAACATATTCAACCATGGTCATCCATGGTTAACCATAGTCAAACATGGTCAACCATGTTTAATCATAGTCACCCATGGTCTACCCTGGTCAACCATAATCAACCACTAATGGTTCCATTTTCCATCGATGCTACCATAATCTTACCGAACATCATAATGTGATAAAAATTATCTTTCATCGCAATGTGACAAACATAACCGAGCATTGTAATATGTCATACATTACCTAATGTCACCATGGCGAACATTTCCCAACGCCACAATGTGACAAACATAGCCTAATGTCACAATGTTACGAACAAAACCCAATGCTACAATGAGCCAAATAAAGCCTTGCATTGAAATGTGATGAGCATAGCCCAATGTCATAGTGAGTCAATTAACATACCTCAACATTGCAATGTGATGAACATAACTCGGCGTCACAATGTGATGAACATATCCAACATCACAATGTGACAAACATAATATGAAATTAGTATGTAATGAACAAAACCTAATGTCACAATCTAGCGACCATAAGACAACATCGTTATGTGGTGACCAAAACCTCATTTCCTAATGTGACGACCATAAAGCAATGTTGCAATGTGAATAACATATCCTGACATTGCAATGCATCAAACAAAACCCAATGTTATAATGTGATGAAGATATCCTGATGTGAAAATCAAACATAACCCTTCATCAACACCACATTGTGATGAAATCCAACCATAGTAAACTATATTCAATCATTTTCAACCATAGTCAACCATGATCAACCATAGTCAAACATGGTCACCCATGATCAACCATGGTCATATATAGTCAACTATGTTCAATCATAGTCACCCATGGTCTACATGGTCTTCCATAGTCGACCATGCTCTACCTTGGTCAACCATAGGAAACCATGGGCAACCATGGTCACCATTGTTAGACATTGTCAACCATAGTTAACCATATTCAACTATAACCTTTCATGCACAACAATATTCAACCATGGTCAAATGTAGTTATATATAGTTTACATTGTCAAACATGGTGAATTGTGGTCAACCTTATTCAAACATAACTACCCATGGTCAACCATAATCAACCATGGTCGTACATAGTTAACCATGGTCAACCATAGTCACCGATGTTCGGCATGGTCTTCCATAGTAAATTGTGGTCTACCTTGGTCAACCACACTCAACCTTTGTCAATTATGGTTAACCATGGGCAACCATGGGAAGCCATGGTTAACCATAGTCAAGCATGGACGACATGGCCAACATGCTCACCATAGTCAACCATAAGCAACCATGGGAAACCATGGTGAACATGGGAAACCATGGTGAACATGGGAAACCATGGATAGTCAAACATGGCCAACATGATCATCATAGTCAACCATAAGAAACCATGGGAAACCATGGTCTGTTGAAAACCTTTTACTTTAGCTCCTAGGTATCTTGTTATCTAGTGATTTCCTTACTGTAAATCATATTAGCAACTCACAAAAAAAAATACACTGCTTAAATATTCAACTCAATAAATCTAGCAGAAGCAAAAAACTGGGAACCAAATCATACACACATGAACACCAATATTTTTGGGTAGATACCCCTAGAAAAACCATGGAGGGAAAATAAATGATGAGAATGATTTTATTATGCTAAAATCAGGGCTCATGTAACAGGGATAATGGCCCATTGAGAGAAATACAATTGCAAACAAACCTGACAAAGCCTAACCTAATGTACGAACCATAACTGCACACTTTTTGAGATGTACCTAAATATCCCTATTATTCACCTACGTACATGTGATTGTCTCCACTGACACCTGCATACACGTACATAAAACCTGTGCAGAAATATCCATAGGGAACAACTCTTCCTTGTGGATTTGTGTGATTGAAACCCACTCGCGACAACCTCTATTCTCTCTTCTCCTTGATTTGATCTCTATATGGAAGTCCTTCTCCGCCTATCCAATATATTGAGTCACAATAATTCATGATCCAACTCACTCTGTCCTTTGTCAATCTCTCTCGATCAACCTAACAAAGATGTCTCAAGTGTCTTTCTCCTTCACCCTAGCCTTACTTTTATAATCATGAATTATAATCTATTTCTAATCTCCAAAGTGATTGACGCTTGAGATTACTTCTCACCTCACTTGAGATTTATATTACATGATAATTAATTTTAGCACTTTCATTAAATAACTCAATTAATTAAATAATTAATTAATCAATAAAAGCAATTTACTTCAATAATTCCTTTAATTAAAGTAAATTCAAGGATATAAGGCTTTGGGTGATTTCCACACGTCTAGACACATAGACTTGTATGGAAATACATGTCCTATGCTACCACTAGCATCAACACTCCCCCTTAGAGAGGAAGGTATTTCCCAAAGATCCACCTGGAACTAGTTCTCCCTCTAGTCCTAGCACAATGTCACACACACCATCCTACTCATTGGCATCCCTCCAACCTTGTTGGTCAGTTTATTCCTAAACACTGGAAGTCTCCAAATCAATTATGCTACATACCAATTCCACAAAGTTTAGAAACTTCATCAAAGCCCTATTCTCCCTCAAATTGCTCCTATAATCCTCCTTCTCCTAAGCACCCATCAATTTCATCTCGTACCAACTCAATCTTCTAATAGAAGTAGAAGGGGATAAATCTCTCTTCCCCTTTGAAGGTTGACTCCCCACACTATAATTCTATGAAGTATGCTCATACTTCGGCTACTCACCCTTCATAGACTCATGTTCCTCGTCCTCTTCCACTAACAATGATTCATTATCCAATATCCCCTTGGATCCTCTTATAGGCTAGCCCTGCAACCTATATAATGTGCCCTCTCTGACACCAATGTTGATTGTTGTGTCAGAGCTAGCTCCCTCTGAAAATATGATTACTTTCCTTCTCTGAAAATTCATGACAAAACCCATGTCCTCAAAAACTAAAACTGAGAGAAAATTCTTATTCAGTTATGGTGCATACAACACATCTACCACCTCCAGAAATCCACTTGACTCCAACTATAACCTCACTGTCCCAACTCCTTCTACACCACACTTGACATGAGTGCTAATATACACCTATAGATATGAGTCTATGTCTAACCATCTGTTGAAAAACTCATGTGTCCCCGTCATATGATGAGAATCATCATTATCCAAGTACCAAGCACTTCTAATATCCCCTTCCAATTGACTATGATGGAGGATGACTCGATAGCCTATATGACTCCCATAGGCTATAGTCAACAAGGAAGAAAGGGAGTCAATGAGGTTTATTTGGTCTCACTAGATAAAAAGAATGATAAATCTTAAAAGTGACATTAAATAAAATAAACAATTATATTTAAATGAAATTGGAGTGAAAATAATGTGAATATTTGATTTGGTCAAAATGGGGGAAAGATCTAGAAGGTCCAAAGAGAGGATAAATAGAGAAGTAACTCTTCCCCTTGGAATTATGATTTGATATCTTATTGAGTGCTCTTGTAGCCAACGTTTTCATTGGGGTTTTTGGAAAAACCCTTCCACTGTAGGTTTAGTTTCTATGGTGCAATGTCCACCCTAGCTAGAAAAGAGGAGGATTCACCTAGATTTATCATTGGAGTTCATTTGGTGTTTGATTTCATATTGGAGGGAGTTGGGAAGCATATCGACTTGCATAAGGTGTTTGTGAAAATTTTGTGGAAGAGGCCTAGTTTTAGATCAATAGGTTCCAAGAGGGTTTCATGCATCTGTAAAATGGAACACCCCCACGGGTTGAGCACAAGTTGTCTCATGAGGCCCCACTAGATGCCCCGTAGTTGTCCTGCGAGGACCTCTATGAACTGGGGTTTGAAACCATATGTCAGACTGGGATTGTGAGGATATTAGGAGGAGGGTTGAATGCAAATCGACGTTGTTGGAGCAGAGCAGAGAAAGGCTTGGTGAGTCTTGTATCATTGGACACCACATATTGGCATCATACATTTTATTATGTGTTTCTATAGTAGATTGTGTAGCTTCCTAGAAGACATTAGATTGTGTGCTCAGTAGTATTTTTCATCTATTATTACAAATATTAGACATCATTGTACTGATTTTTGGGGAGTTTCCATTTATAATAAGATGTCATTATTATCTTATCCATTCTTGTGTAATGAACGTATGCTATATTTTTGACAATATTCCTCATTGAGAAAATATATATATAAAAAGTTAAAAATACACACATATAAGAAGAAACAACAAATTTTGGGTAGAAAATATTAAGTTCACTTCTAGCCTAGTTAGGAACATTACATTGGTATCAGAGTTGGTGATTTTGCTAGTCTGTGACTACTTTGATGTCGAGAAGGAAAGGACATGGAGGAAAACCCTCTCAAGATTCACCGAAAAGAGAAACAAAAGCAATTCACACGGATTCAAAAATAGAAGGAAGCATGGGAGACAACAATGATGTGCTCCAGGTGCTAATAGATCTCGTCAGGGGACAGGAAAATGTAGCAAGATTCCAACAGTAGACATTTGAGGCGCTCACACAGTTGTTAGGCCAGGATGGGAGTATGAGTGGTACAGGTAAAGGTGGATCAAATGGATCCCATTGGAATGACATGATACACACAGAGAATAGAAACAACCATATCCCAACTTAGAGCAAGAGCCTAAATATCCCTAGTCCTTTATTACCATAATTCCTGACAGGGAAACCTATAGAGGCACATGAGAAACCAAATCAGGGGCTAGATATTAAAACCTCATACAGGAAGTACGAGACAATAGATGTAGATATCTGTGAGAATGTTTCCTATATATAATTATGTGACCTCAAACATAAATACGACTTGAATAGAGGAGCATAGAGCCCATATAATTTTGATCTCATGTATAGGGTGGGAAGGTTGACTATTCCACCCTTTTATGGATCAACAAAGAGTATCGACATGGTTTGGGTACATAAGTTAGACACTTACCTCCAACTTAAAACAATGACCGAAGAAAAAGTAATCAAGTATGGCACCCTTCACTTGGAAGGAGAAGCTCATGAATGGTGGTACCATGGGTTGGTGACATTAGGGCATGATAACATCACTTCATATGTGGAATTCACTCAAATATTCATGGACAAATTTTACCAAAAGGAACCAAAGATACACTTCAGGGAGTTGACACAGTTGAAATAGATTGACACACCAGAAAAATACATCACATATATTTAGAGGATGAAAGTTATGGTGAAATATATCTCTCAACAAAGGTTGGTGAAGCTATTCATGGAGGGTTTAGTTGAACCCATGAGAGGATGGGTTAAGGCCTTTAGGCCAACCAAATTGCATGAAGCCATCATGGAATCCTAGTATATGAAGGATGTTGTTAACAAGAAGTTCTCGATAAAATACTTCATCCCTCAAGGAGGTAAGGAGACAAAATTTCCCCAAAATTCATGGACAGGGAAGGACATGACAGATGGGGAGACTTAGAAAGAGCTAAGGAGGAAGAAACTTTGCTTCAGTTGCAAGGATCCATGGGAACCAGGTCATAGATGTATGGTAAAAGGTAAAGTCCATTACATTGAGGTAGTTTCCAATGAGGATGATGATAATGATAACGAAGATATTAGACAAGACAATGGTGAGCCATCATAGAATATAGAGCATGATCCATTGCAAGATATCCCTAAGGGAGTGAAAATTTGCACACTTTTAGGAGTCCTTAAACATTATACCTTCAAGGCTAGAATCATTGTACAAGGAAATGGTGGAGCTACCCACAAATGTATTGATGTTGCAATTGTCACTAGGAGAAAGGTCCCTACAAAATATTTCGAATGATTCAATGTGGTAATAGAGGATGGATAAAACATTATGTGTACTTAGAGGATCATAAGACTGGAAGTAACTTTGGGAAAATACACATTGATCAATGAGTTTTACGTAGTGGATTTAGCAGATACTCATGTGGTGCCAAGAGCTCAGTGGCTATACTCTTTGGGATATATACACATGAATTATAAGTACATGAGGATGGATTTCTAGGACAAGGATGAATAGTGAGTGGTCCTAAGAGGTATGTTGACAAGTTCCCCCGGGATAGTGTCTAACCAGTGCATGGAGACCCTTTTTAGACATGGGGACATGGATTGTGAAACATAGTGCTTGATCACCATGGAGAAGATATCACAGAAACACCAACATTACCTTGTGGATATCCAAGCATTGCTAAGAAATCATGAGAGAGTGTTTGAACCATTGCTGACAGGGAGACCACCTGACAGAGGATTTGGGCATGTCATTGAGCTAGAAGAGGGGTTGAATCTCATGATCACCACTCCTTACATGTATCCCAAAAGATTCAAGGATGAAATAGAGAAGTCCATAAAGGAATTTCTAGATATGGGACACATTAGGTCGAGCTCTATCCATTTCACTTCGTCGGTTGTACTGGTGAAGAAGAAAGATGGTAATATGAGGATGTGCATAGACTACAGAGTGCTAAACAATAAGACCATAAAAAACCGATACCCAATACCCTGGATTGATGAGTTGATTGACAAGATGCATGGAGCGGTGTACTTATCACAGGTTGATCTGCAATTAGGATACCACTAGATTCAGGTAAGGGAGGAGGATATCCATAAAACAACATTCAGATGTCCCTATGGAAACTATGAGTTTCTATTCATTCCCTTTGGGTTGACTAACACATCAACTTCCTTGCAGTCATGCATGAACCATATCTTAAACAAATAATTGAGGAAATGTTTACTGGTGTTCTTTGAAAATATTCTCATCTACAAAAGGACTTGGGAGGAACACCTTAAATATGTGGATGTGATTCTCACCATTATGGACAAACAATCACTTTTTTCCAAGGAGGAAAAGTGTGAGTTCGGATTGAAAGATATCCTCTACCTAGGGAACGTGATTGGTGTTGCAGGAGTAAAGGTGCATCAGGAGAAGATCCACACCATATTATACTAGTACACCCCTAGGTCACTCACATATCTACAGTGAAATGGGTGATAAAGGTACATGAATATGAATTCGACATTGAGTATGTAAAGGGAAACAAGAATATAGTTGCTAATTCCTTATCCACGAGACCTGCAGATTTCTCCATGACATATATATCAGTAGAATGGAAGTCCACTCATTTTTTGTAAAACTAAAAGAATACCTTCACTTGTGAGATGATGGAGGGAAATATTCAAGATGATAGGTACAAGGTAGTGGATGAAATCATCTACTACAAAGAAAAGATCTATCGTGTCCCCGAGTTCACACTCAAGGATAAGATTTTGAGGGCAGCGCATGATGCACCACTGGTAGGGAACCAGGGATATATGAAGATCTATAGGAAGGTGAGGGAGAGGTTCTCATGGAAGGGTCTGAAAGGGGGTGTAATTCGTTATGTGAGGGATTGCATGAATTGCTAGCAGAATGAGTCAGAGTTCACACATCCTGCAGGAATGCTTCAGCCATTACCAATCTTGGAGTAGAAGTGGGAAAGAATTCCCATGAACTTCATCATAGTGTTACCAAAGGTGCAAAGAAGGCACCGTATCTATGTGTAGTGGATAGGTTGAATAAATATGAACAGTTTTTTATATTCCTACAAAGTACAATGCATATCAGGTAGCTAATCTATTCTTCAGAGACGTGTTCAGACTCCATGGCCTTCCGAGGAACATAGTCAGTGATCGGAATAGAAATTTTCTCAGTGTGTTTTGGAAGGATCTGTTCAGGTTATCCGAGACATAGTTGACACCTAGCACCAACTATCACCCCCAAACAGATGTGAAAACTAAGATGTTAAAATAATGGATCGAGGGGTACCTGAGAACTATGTTTCAGGGAAGAAATGGACATGGATAAAATGGTTTCATCTTGGGAAGAATTAATACAACACCATTCATCACATGTCCATCGAGATGAGCCCATTCAGGGCATTGCATGGCTATGATGCCCCATATTTTGTGGATTTGGTGTTTGGAGAAAGACAATCTCCTAAGGAAAAGAATTGGTTATAGGAAATTCAGGACATCTTAAGAGTCCTTAAGGATAATCTGAACATCGCTCAGAACCAACATAATATGTATGGATATATACACGGGGTTGAATGCAACTTTTATGTTGGAGATCTTGTCTTTCTCAAATTGTGTCCATACATGCAATTGTCACTGAATAAGAGTGGTGTAGAGAATCTTAATCCCCACTTTTATGATCCCTACAGAGTGATCAAGAGACTCAATGAAGTAGAATATGAGATGAAGCTACCGAAGGGGAGTAGGATCCACAATACCTTTCATGTATCATGCCTCAAGAAGGAATTGGGACAACAAGTCACCACTTCGGTCGATCTTCCTCCACTAGATGAGGAAGGATAGTTGGTTCTATCTCTCGAGAGGATTTTGTATGTCAGAGAGTGGATACTAAGGAGAAAGGTCATCAAAGAGTACCTGGTTGTTTGGAGAGAATTTCTCGTAGAATATGATACCTGGGAAGGGGAGAAGCTCTTGCAACACCCTAATATGGAATTTCTTGAGGACAAGCAATATTGGGAAGGGAAGATTGTAATATACCCTTCCAATTGATTGTGACAGAGGATGAATCGATAACCTATATGACTCTCGTAGGCTATAGTCAACAAGGAAGAAAGGGAGTCAAGGAGGTTATTTGGTGTCACTAGGTAAAAATAATGATAAATGCTAAAAGTGAAATTAAATAAAATAAACAATTATATTTAAATGGAATTGGAGGGAAAATAAAGTGAATAATTGCATTGGAAAATTTTAGTACCTAAACCTATATTCTCAAGTGCTCCTCTATTCCTAAAAACTATCCTAATCCTTAAATCCTTTTTCATGACTTAATCCTCTCTATTTGATTTATACTTTTTATGTTTTTTTCATCCTTGGTTTGGTTTTCTTTGCTTTTAATCAATTTTATTGTTTTTGATGAGACATGTTCAAAGTGATTACATAAGGATTAATAGTCACATCATGGATGATGTTTTTTGAATTACATAATCTGTAGGTTTCTTTAAAGTTATAAGGTTGGATTTTTTCCTTTGTAGAAAGAATGTAGTTTTTGTAACATAATTGCTATAAATGTGTTGCAAAAATGGGTGCATTTCAACAACACATGTTAAAACTATGATTCAGGAACATTTTTGTAATCATTCAAAATTTAGACTCTAAGACTTGTCTCATCAAAGGTCATTGGATTCAATATGTTTGTGAAGAGTACAAAATGATTCTGATTGGTGCATGCAAGGACTCATTTATCATTATGGTCTGATCCATTAATTCTTTATGATTTCATAAATTCAACATGTCTTTTTGTTTTGTTGTTAAAGGTGAATATATGTGATCGTTCTAACATATATGTTTGAAAATAATCCCAATTGTTTCATAAATTATTTGCAGTTATGTTTTTCAAACCCTAATTTGTAGAAAAGGAAACCCTTTGTTGGTATATAAGAGATAGGGTTTTTTATCATAGGAATGGTACGTAGAAAAAGTGGTCATCTTGTTAATGTGGATCCAAATGGGATCAAGATTTTAGAGGCTCTTCCATAAATTAGAGATAAATTCACTTAGGCAGAATGGTATGGATTCTGCAACACTTTTCAAGGTCACCATACTAGAGTCGACGTGGATTTTGTTGAGGGTTTTGATGGGTTCCAAGCTCAGGTTGGGAACCTTACCATTCAGGTTTCAAAACATTCCATCTCTTCAACTTTCAATTTTCCTGTCGATGGTGAGAGGTGGTTCAAGAAGATAGAGATCCCAGAAGACCTATGTAATCAGTTCTTCACTGAAGATCATCAAGATCCATATTGGAGCAAGGGAATTCCAATTAAGTGGCTCAAGGAAGAATGGAGAAATACTTTGGCAGTGGTTCAAAAGTATATAATAGGAGAAGGTAAGTTTTATACTACTTATTGTTATCACATGATATTTCTCCTACACTTGAATGGAAACAATAGGATGAATTTACCTTTATTTTTGTTGAAAAGTATGACTATAATGTCTAATAAGATTAAAAATCATCCAAAGAATTATCGGTACAACATCTTCCATCAATGGCTTATTAAGGTTTGGTCATGCAAGAATTAAACAAAAATCAACTTCCTTGGAACAATTTTTGTCATCTTGATTTGAGACACGGGAACAGAGAAAAACTCCTACAAAGAAGACTAGGGTTCCTAAGAAAAATAACATCTTAGCAAAGAGTCCTGAAATCACAGAAGTAAAGGTTCCATCTGTCATAAGAGATACTAGATCTATGAGAAATAAGTTGATCTTACATGAAGAAGACACATCAAAATAGGGATTGTTGTCTTCCAAAAAAAAACAAATTTCTATGGAATGTAAAAGCATATATACCAAGAAAAGAGTTAGGAAGAATGTTGAAGAATCAAAACCATCTACTAGAAAAGATACAATTGAACTTATAAAGGAGATTGCAGTTATGGAAATTGATAAATCCTCAGGTACAAAGAAAATCAGGAGAAGTAACAAAAGTTCCCAACAAAAAGATAAAGGGAAACAATCAACAGATACATTAAGAAAACTTAGAAATTGACCTACAAACATATTCGAGATGAATGCAAAAGCCATATCCGATCCTTCCTTGAAGAATGACAAGACAATAATTATTGTTGATGATATGCTAAGGGTATTCCAGTTGATACATGTAAGAAATAAGAGGCTATAAAAACACTCAAAGACATGCCCATGACGAAAACTAGAGTTGTTAATTCAAAAAAACAAAGGGTAATTTATGAAATTGGAATTCCAAAACAAGATGATGAAGCATAGAAAAAACAAAGTCATAGATTTTTTATGTATGAATTACCATAAACTAGTGTTGAGAAGCCATCATTTCCTTCACGTGTATCAACAGAAGAAAACATTATGGATATGCCATCAATATATGTTGAGATATATGAAAATACACCCAACATTCACACGTTGTATATTGATCTTAATGAACTAGCTATTGAAGAACATCCATGGATAATTAAAGTTGAGACATGGGAAACATCAAAGAGGAAGAAATATGGAAATTCAAAAAACATAACTAAGCATCTCAGAGAGAATAATAAACAACTCAAAAAATAGAATTCCAAGTTACATAAGAGAATTAAAAAGCTTGTAGAGAAACATAATAAACTCTATGATTTTTCTCAAAAATTAATGAAGAAAAATAGGAAACTGTATTGGAATGGCAGAGTTCTCAAGACTAAGTGGCTTCAGGAAAATCTTAAACATCAAACCCCTACTCAAAGTTGAAGAAAGTATGAAAGTTTACATTGCATCAACAATTTTGGTAAATCAATATTTGTTTTTATCTATGCTAGAAAAATGTGGGCTACAAAAAATCCATGTTTTCTGCAACACCCCTGTTTTGGAAATTGTTAAAGGATGGTAGTTTGTTTTGTGACAGGTTCGAAGATTATAAAGACCAAATCAAGATGAAAGATATGAAATTTCCTCCTCTACATATTTTTCTCTAATTTTTTTAATTTGTATCATATTCAGTTTTCGATCAAAGGCTACTTTGTAGGAGTCAAAGATGTGATATAAACTAGAGGATCTTGACCTAGAATTTAGGGTTTGTTATTAGCTCATACTTCCATAATTCGATATATTTAGTTTATGATTGTTATATTAAATATGATTATATTGAATATATGATAATAAATGAACCTACTTTTTAGGATCCAAGATCTGATTTTGTATGTAATCCTTGTTTATAAAAGGAGGATCAAAAGAGAAAGAATGGGTTCAGGTTTTGGGATTAAACAAAAGGGAAAGGTCTGAAAATTGTAAAGAGAGTTTTAAAGCCTGCAAAATTTCATACTCAAGGAATCAAACATCTTGATGGCCATATTGTCAACTTGTGTATTTTCATTTTGCTTGTCTTATTTGAATGAAATGGAAATTGATGCAAAGCATTGATTTCTCCTTGATTCGGCTTTGACTATAATGATGATTTTCTGTTAATTACTTGTTTCTAGAAATTTGATTTCAGATACTTGTTTCAGGTTTAAAATATTATTTTGAACTTGAAAATATTCTTATCATAAATAAATAGATTGTTGACTTGTGTTATGTTTTTTCCTCATCTTTTCTTCTACATTCAATTATTTATTTATCTAGTTTATCAATGTGAATGCACTTGAATAAATGAATTATTGTTGATTATTCAAATTTAGTTGAAGGATTGTGACCAGACATATAACCTCCTAAATAATTCCAACCTATCCAAATCACTTGATTCATAATTCAAACCAAAACAACCATTGCAATAACTGAGGTGCCATAGCTTTTCCCTATAGCAATATAGTGCAAAATTTAGGGATAATAGTCAAAATGGGGGAAAGATCTAGAAGGTCCAAAGAGAGAATAAATAGAGGAGTAACTCTTCCCCTTGGAATTATGATTTGACATCTTATTAAGTGCTCTTGTAGCCAGCGGTTTCATTGGGGTTTTGGGAAAAACCCTTACACTACAAGTTTAGTTTTGATGGTGCAATATCCACCCTAGAAAGACAAGAGGAGGATTCATCTAGAGTTCTCATTGGATTTCATTTGGTATTTTATTTCATAATGGAGGGAGTTGGGAAGCATATCGTCTTGCACATGGTGTTTGCGACGAGTTTTTGGAAGAGGCTAAGTTTCATATCTGTGGGTTCCAGGAGGGTTTCATGCATCTGTAAAAGGGTACAACCCCGTGGGTTGAGCACAGTTTTTCCCGCGAGGCCCTGTAGTCATACCACTAGGACCTCGACGAACTGGGGTTTTCATCCATCTTCCATATCGAGATTGTGAGGATCTTAGGAGGAGGGTTGAATGCAGATTGGCGCTGCTGGAATAGAGAAGAGCAAGGCTTGGTGAATCTTGGATCAACGAACACCACATATTGGAATAATACCAGCTTTTTCTTGTGTGTTTTTGTGGTAGATTATGTAGATTCCTGGAAGCCATCTGATTGTGTGCTAAGTAGTATTCTACAATTGTTATTATAGCCATTAGATATCATTGTATTGATTTTTGGGGAGTTTTCGTCCATAATAAGATGCCATGATTATATGATTCATTCTTGTGTAATGGATGTATGCTATATGTTTGACAATATTCCTCATTGAGAAACTATATATAAGAAGTTAACAATACACACATATAAGAAGAAACAACAAATTTTGGGTACAAAATATTAAATTCCATTCTAGCCTAGTTGGGAACATTGCAACACTCTTTTAGTTGGTGATAGTAGAGAGGCATGATAATATTGAGAATTCCTTCTCAAAAGTTTTTGCAAACTCATCTAGTTGTGTCTCTATTGATGTTATTGTCTGCGTCTTCCCTTGCCCCTTCTTCTCCGGACACTGTGATGCATAGTTCCCATACTTGCGACATGAGAAGGACTTGACTTTACTCAAGTCCTTATTCTTCCATGGCTATGATGAACCTTCATCACTGTTACCTTTCTTGTTAGAAATATTTCCTTTTCCCTTCCTTGTATTACTAACAAGAGTCGGGCTCTCTTCACTACCTCCCTTCTTTCTTCCCTTAGACTCCTCTTGAGTCTCTTCCTGAATGAAATCATACCAAAGCATATGCCAATTTGGGAGATGTTATCGAGTGTAGACTCCCTTGAAAAATGGTTCCCATGACTTGTGAAGACCATTCAATGCCACATTCATGAGTTTTGCATCCTCTATTTTCTCCCCTATGGTTGCAAGTTGATCACGTACCTATGTGATCCTCATGAAGTAGTTAGTAACATTATCATATCTAGACATATGCATCGATTGGAGTTTATTCCTTAATATCGACTTCCTTTTCATGTTTGTTCTATGGAATAACCATACCAAGGCATAAAACATCTATTTGGTCGTATTATTATCAGATAAGTGAGGAATTAGATGATCCTTCACCGAATCCAAGATGACTTTATATGCTTTGATCTCCTTATTGTTGTGAGCTTCCAAAGCTATCGGATCTATCAGTGGAACAACTAATTTGTCCAATAATTCCCAAAGATCATACTCCTTAAATGACAAAGTTACTCTTTCTTTCCAGGAGAGGAAATTAGATGCTCCATCCAATCTATCTTCAACTCTTAATGGTGTTGTTTCCATCCTTAAGCCATGATAACCTGCCCTGGAAATAACCTACTGTTGAAAACTACCCTTGTATTGACCTGAACAGAATTGTATGCTCCTGCAACCACTGGAACCTGTGTATGTACACGCCTATGCTCACTGACACTTACGTATGTACATGTTTGTGCACACTACCACCTATTTGTGTACGCACCTGTGAAAACTTACACTCGTGTATGTATGCTCCTGTGCACACTACCACCTACATGTGTATGTGCCTGTCTCTTCTTGCAACCTGCATACAGTTTCATAAACCTGAAAAACCCTAGTTCTGCCTTAGTATAGTTGTTTCGCTGAAATTTGTCCTTCGATTTCTTCCTAGTAGTTATGAATCTACTGCGATCTCCTACAGATCTAATAGATCTACTATCAACTATTATGGATATAAGATATAGCTTCCCTTCAGAGCATGCACTGTGATACCATGATGAAATTATATTAGTCCAACACCTAGGTATCTTGTTATCTAGTGATTTCCTTACTGCAAATCTGATTAGGTTCTCACAAAACAAGAAAACACTACTGAAATATTCAACTCAATAAATCTAGCAGAAGTAAAAAAAATGGAAACCAAATCATGCACACATGAACACCAATATTTTTGGGTAGATACCCCTAGAAAAAAACGAAAGGGAAAACTAGTGTTAAGAATGATTTTATTATTCTAAAATCAGGGATCCCGTAACAAGGATAATGACCCACTGAGAGAAATAAAACTACAAACAAACCTGGAAAATCATGACCTATTGTACGAACCAAAAATGCATGTTTTTTGATATGTACATGATTGTCCCTATTATGCACCCGCGTACGCACGCCTATCTCCACTAGCACCCACGTACACATACAAAAAACCTGTATGGAAACCTCTATACAATGAAACTCTTCCCTGTGGGTTCGCCTGGCTGAAACCCACATGTGGAAACCTATGTTCTCTCTTCTTCTTGATCGAATCTCAAGATGGAATTCCTTTTCCACCTTTCCAAGATATTGAATCACAATTCTTCATGATCCAACTCTCTCCATCCTCTATCAATCTCTCTCAATCAACCTAACAAAGATGTCTCAAGTGTATTTCTCCTTCACCCTAGCCTTGCTTTTGTAATCATGAGTTATAATCTATTTCTAATCTCCAAAGTGATTGACAATTGAGATTACTTCTCACCTCACTTGAGATTTAGATTACATGCTAATTTCTTTTAGCACTTTCCTTAAATAACTCAATTAATTAAATAAATAAATAATTGATAAAATAAATTTACTTTAATAATTCCTTATATTAAAGTAAATTCAAGCATAGAAGTCTTTGGACGATTTCCACATGTCTAGACACATAGACTTGTGTGGAAATACCTATCCGATGCTACCACTAGCATCAACATGGTCAACATGGGCTACCATAGTCAACCATGGAAAAACATAGTCAAACGTGGACAAACATGATCAACCATAGTCAACATGGTCAAACATTATCAACCATATTGACCAATAGTCATTTGTATGTTGACCATTGTAAACCCAAGACATCTATAAGTTGACCATAGTCAATGTTAGTCAACCAAATTCAACCATGGTCAACCATACACAACCATGCACATCCACTCTCAACATGGTCTACACGGTTAACATAGTCACCTATACTCAACCATGGTGAATCATTGTCTACAATGGACAACCATAGTCAACCATAGACAACTATAGTCAAACATAGTCTTTAATAACCATCGATACTCAACAATGGATAACTAAAATCAATGTGTTCAACCATAGTCTATCATAGTCAACTATAGTTAAACATGGACAACCATGGCCAACCATGGTCAACCATAATCAACCATATGTTCACCAACCATGGTTGACCATATTCAACCAATTTTTCAACCATGGTTGATCATATTCAACCATAGTTGACCCTAGTCTACTAGAGTCAACCATGGTCTTTTAATCCTCCCCATGCATGTCGATTGTCAACTAGCACAACCACATTATTAAAAGTGGTTGATATACATCGATTAGCACCATTTTCCACCCTTCAAGAACTAATGGCATTGATCATCATATATCAATCACTTTTAATAATGTGGTTGTGCTAGTGTTAACCCCGAAAAATAAAGGGTGATCTCTATGTGTTTCAACCTGTCATGAAACACTGGATTCTTAGAGAGTTTGATATAACTCTGATTATCATAGTGAATAAATGTAGGCCTCAACTCATGAACAAATAGGCCAAACAACAACTTACGAAGCCAAATGGCCCCGCAATTTACTTGACTAGCCGCCATGTACTCTACCTCAACAGAACTCAGTGTCACTAAACTATGTTTCTGGCAGAACTAAGAAACAATTGTTGATCCCAACCCGAAGCAACACCTTAAAGTGTTCTTCCTGTCAACTGCACATCCTTCCTAGTCTAATTATGTGTAACCAATCAACCTAACTCCATCACCTCCAAGGTAGTCCAATCCATAATCCACCAATCATGCAATGTACCTCAAAACATGTTTTGATCCTATCTAGTGAACACTCTTATGCTCCACCATGTATTGGCTGAGAGTGTTCACAACAAAACAAATATTTGGTCTAGTGTTGACCAAATACATCAAAGAACCAATCAACTAACAGTATCTTGTGGAATCCACCAACTCAGAATCAGAAGCACTAAGATTCTTCCAGTTGGTGACCATAGGTGTCGACATGGGTCTGTAGTCCTCCATCTAAAATATGCTTAGAATATTTGTTGCATACTTCCCATGTCCCAAAAAGACGTTCCTGTCCTCTTGCCAAACCTCCATGCCCAAGAAATAGTGCATCAGTCCAATGTCCTTCATCTCAAACTCTGATGCAAGACCCCACTTGCAATCAACTATGAGATTCTCTCCTTTAGTGATGAACAAATCATCAACATAAAGGATAAGAATGAGTGTATCCTCTCCCCGAATGATGTAGTAGAGGTTCAGATCTTCCTCACTCTTTTGAAAACCCATATGAAGCAAGTAATAATCAATCCTCAATTACCAAGCTCAAGGAGCTTGCTTCATACCATATAGTGCCTTTTTCAAGAGGCACACGTGGGACTCTCTCCTCAACACCTCGAACCCCTATGGTTTCTCAATGTATACCTCTTCCTATATGAAGCCATTCAGAAATACAATCTTCACATCCATCTGATGGATCTTCCAACCCATCTCTATTGTAATCACCATAATGCTCCTGATGGACGTATATTTTGCAACTGGTGTGAATGTCTCATCATAATCAATTCCCTCAATCTGAGATAATCCTCTTGCCACAAAATGAACCTTGTTTTTATATATGCTTCCATATACAACATACTTGATCTTGTACAACCACCTTGAAGTCACCATTGACTTCCCCTTAGGTCTAGTCACCACCTCCCACACATCATTGTGCATAATGGATTCATACTCCTCCTGCATGGCCTCTCTCCATACCTACTGGTTTGTTGTCTACGCAAAATTAATGGGATCATAATCTGTGATGCTCGTCACCATGGTCAAGTATGAACCAAACCTCTTTGGTGGTCTTCTCTCTCTCATCAACCTCTGGGCCTCACCAACTATACCCTTGGTTACCTTGAGGATCTCCTGAAACCATCTTGGTTTCCTCTTCCCTGAAGTAACCTCATGTGGAGCAGTACCCTCGTGTCCCTCAGTATCATCCATAGATCTCACCACTGAATGTTGAGATCTTGAAGCACGTGTACATGTGGTCTATATACCAACCACCTAAGATCCTATAGATGTACTAGGTGGACTAGTCACTGCTAAACTTGGTGCGCTAGGAACTTGAGGTTGTGTCCCTTGTGATGCATCACTCTGTATATGTGGGACTTCCTCAACTTTGTCTCTCAACTCAAGAGATCTCTTGAATGCTCTATCCTCCTTGAATATGACACCTCTCCTCACAAAAACTCTCATGAGTGCCGGAATGTAGATCTGATAAGCCTTAGAGACCTTTGAATATCCAACTAGGATCCCCTTCTTTGCAGTGGGATCCAGCTTTGTCCTCTTCTAATAAGGGACATGAGAGAATGTCAAACACCCAAATATGTGAGTTTGTTCAACATCGGGCCTACTCCCAGTGAAGGCCTCCTAAGGATTCTTCCTCCCCAGAGCTCTATGGGGACTCTTGTTCTGCAGATACATCGCAGCACTACAAGCCTCTGCCCATAATAAAAATGGCAGTGCCTAATCATGCACCATCGATCTTGTTGCACCAATAATGGCCATGTTCTTCCTCTCTGCAACCCCATTCTAATGTGGGTTGTAATGAATGATCAACTGCCTCTTGATCCTTGTGATTAGATGCATGGTAATTGTGGACCAGTTACCTGGAGTTCCAACCAGAGGTTACTAGTTCCTTGTGAACTAGATGTCAAATTCTGTGTGAGCTGGTGAGTTACTATTTATTTACGAACTAGATGCCAAATTCTATGTGAGTTGGAAAGTTAAAGCCCTGTGATGACATAAATCTTGGATGGATGATAAGACCTTGGATGTTGATGTGATTAAAAAACTTCTTCAATATAAATTTGTGTAAATTCAACAAGTCAATGGTCAAGTGTACAGAAGTAGTTGTGATGCTCGTGCCATAAGAATACCTTCCTTGCTAAGAGGGAGTGTTGAAGTTTGAGTATCTTCAGAAGATATTCCTATTGTATTCATATTGTATTAGACCAATACAAAACCCTAAAGAACAATATTATATTTTTTTTAAGTCGGCCCTATTGTGCCTTGACAAAGTCAATTGTAAATTAAAAGGGGGTAAAGTGTATATGTCGGCTCTAACCTAATTATGGGTGGATCAACCTGTATTTATAAGGGGCTAGGCTCCTCACTTGGATAATACACACAACTAGATATCTCACACAAGTAAGAAGTGTGCAAGTATGAGGAGGAGACGCAGCTACAAAGGAAGGGTCTTCTAGTGAAGGGTTTTTGTTATATGTTGGAGGACTATCTTGGTCTAGTGGTGTGCTACCTTATTCTAGTTAGGGTTTCTAGTTTATCTTCTGTTTGGTGATATATCCTTAGGAGAGACATTATACTTGTTGAAGAATCTATATTGAAGAAGTTTTTAGGTTTTTCTCCCCCATGAGGGTTTCCCAGGATAAATCTTGAGTATATTGTGGATGTCTTTTTTTCAGTGATCCTTATGCATGTATTTATCGTTTTAATAGTCTAAAGTTAAAGAATATTGAACACACTTACTACTTAAGAGAAAATTTAACATGCGATCATAGTGGGCCTGAAAGAAGCCATTTGCATAGTCTAGAAGAACTCGTTGGGGAAATTGAGACCATAGGAAGACTCTCCTAGCCCTAGTGCATCTTTCCTTTGGTTTAGATTCTCAGATTGACGAAGGATTGAAATCTGCAACTGGTGTTGCAACCATCGATAACTTCTCAAAACCATAGGAGATGATTTCTCCCACTTTCTAGAGAACGTTGGTCCAAGTAAAACCACCAAGGAGCTCGCCTAAGGAGGGTGCACCTTTCCCTCAGAGCAGAATTCAAAATTTCACATTTTGAAAATTTAGGGTTTCCTCATAAACCCTAGCTCAAGACATCTTGGCAGCTGCAAATTGAAGTTGAAACTGATCATCTTGGCATAGCACTCTTTGGTAAGTATAAAACCTTTCTTTGAATTTTTTTTATTTCTATTATTATATTTTTGTTCAAGGACAATATGGCACGTAGTACCAATCTTGATGAGAAGCTTGAAGGTGTTGATAACTTCCGAGCATGGAAGTATAGAGAGATGCTCATTCTAGAAGAGAATGGCCTAGAAGATTTTGTCAAAGAAGAAGTTCTAGAACCTGAGGAAGATGAGGCCAAAGAAAATTACAAAAAGAACCTAGTTAAGGCAAAGAGAATCATTGTTGATTCTATAAAGGATCATTTGATCCCCCATGTCTCATCATTAACAACTCCCAAGCAAATGTTTGATGTCTTATCCCGAGTGTATGAAGGTAAGAATATCAATTGGAAGATGACCTTGAGGACAGAACTCAAGAATGTGAAGATGCATAGTTTAGAAACTATCCAATCATACTTCACAATGGTATCTCAAATCAAAGAACAACTCGAAGCCATTGGAGACACAATCGAAGAAGCCAAGTTGGTAATGACTACATTGAATGGTCTCCCCGGATCTTGGGAATCATTCATTCAAGGTATATGTTTGAGAAGAAGGCTAACAAGGTTTATCAAATTATGGGAGGATTGTACTAAGGAAGAAGCCAGATTGACAGTAAGAGAATAGAAGCTAGGTGATGAATAAAATCAAGCTCTAGAAGCTCATGCTATAAAAGGAAAGAGAAAGAAGGAAGCTCATTCACAAAAAAAATCCCCATGGATTACAAAAGACACATAAGTTCAAGAAATATTTCTCAAATTATAGATGCTTCATTTATCAAAAGATGGGACACATCGCCATAAATTGTCCCAACTCCAAAGGTCGGGTTAGAAAAGGAAAGTATAAAAGACATCATGTTCATGCCGCAGAAGATGATGAACCTGATCATGAGAAAACAAAAGAAGAAGACTCAAGTGAAGAATATGTATTGATCTCAATTATTACAGGTATCGTCACTCATGGAAGTGACACATGGCTTATTGATAATGGTGTTTCTAAGCACATGACAGGGTACAAGGATTCCTTCTCATAATTAGTTCATAAGGATTCACCTCACAAGGTGAAGCTCGGTGATGATGATCAGTATCCCATTAAAGGAGTAGGAGAAGAATCCTACAAGTTAGATTTCGGAAAACCTATGAAGATGGAGGATGTTTGTATGTACCTGGGTTGAAGAAGAATCTCCTTTCCATCTCAGCTTTGGATGAGAAAGGATTCAGAGTTGCTTTCATTGATGGTGAAGTCCTCATGTGGCCAAGAGGGAAATCTATTGATGATGTCGTAGTGATTGGTGTTCAAGAAGGAGGCCTTTACAAGTTAAATGGACATTCAATTTCAACATTAGTACACACTACAGTTACTCCAAGTGAACTATGGCATAGAATATTTGTTCACATACATTACAAATCCCTACCGATTGTGAGAAAGATGGTGATAGGTTTTCCAGAAATCCAAGTGGACCATGAAGGCATATGCAAGGGATGCACACAAGGCAAGCACGTAAAGAAACCATTTCCAAGAAATGATAGCAAAGCCAAAGGAGTCTTGGACATTATACATTCAAACATGTGTGGACCAATGCCATCCACTTCACTTAGTGGGTATGTATACTATGTTTCATTTATTGATGATTTCTCACGTAAAACTTTGATTTTTTTTTTGAAAGCTAAGAGCGAAGTATTCAACAAGTTTAAAAAATTCAAGGCACTTGTTGAAAACCTCTCTAAAAAGAAGATAAAGAGATTAAGGTTGGATCATGGAGGAGAATTCACATCAGATGAATTCACGACACGCTACAAGGAAGTTGGGATTAAGAGGGAGCTCTCTACTCTCTACAATCCTCAGCAGAATGGTGTGGCAGAAAGAAAGAACCATAGAATCATGGAAGTAGTGAAGGCCATGATTCATGATCAAGGCTTACTAATGCATTTGTGGGAAGAAGCACCCAGAACAACAATATATGTGTAGAAAAAAAATTCCCACCATGTACTTGGGAACAAGACACCAAAAAAGATGTTTACAGGTGAAAAGCTAGAGGTCAGCTACCTATGGATATTTGGTTGTCCAATATATGTGCATGTTCCCAAGGACAAGAGATCAAATTTGGATTCAATGATACATCGAAGGAATATTGAGTTTACATCCTTGGTCACCGTAATATTGAGACTAGCAAAGATGTCACCTTCGATGAGGATGCAGCCTTCAATAGATCAAGGAAGCATCGTACAAATGAGATTCATGATGAGGAGCTTGAAGCTCCCATAGTTACAGATATAGATGCAAGTGATGATGTTGTACTATAAGATCATTATATGGAAGAACTACAGAAATATGCAGATTCATCCCGAGAGATGAATACTAAGAAGAGAATACCAGCTTGGGCTTGAGAAATTATTCAGGATGTAAAGAAGTATGGTTCTCTAGATGGATCCTTCAGAGAAAAAAAAATACCATGACCCTACTCTAGCTACGTGGCATTATTAAGTGACATTATTGATGTTGAGCCTACCAGTTATGAAGAGGCTACAGAGAAGAAAGAATGGAAGGATGCAATGGTTGAAGAGTACTAGACCATTGTAAAGAATGATGTTTGGGATGTGATTTTGATACTGAAAGAGAAGACAATTGTAAGTTCCAAATGGATTTACAAGACGAAGCATTCAGTAGATGGAAGTATCGATAAGTACAAGGCAAGGTTCATGACACGTGGTTTCTCCCAAAAACAAGGAATAGATTATGAGGAGACATTTTCTCATGTGGAAAGATACACTTCGATTAGAGCTATACTTGTGATAGATATAATGATGAATGCATATTTTCCAAGGTACTATGAGGTTGCCCAACAGGTTTGTCTTTGACCTCTCGTTGGGTTCTAAGTTTCAATCTCTATAACTATCCTTTGTTGTTGTTTTAGGACAGAAAACAGTCAAGTACTTTATTCTCACAGTTTTAATGGTTAAGTGTCCTTTTGAGGTGCCCTTGCAAGTGTTATATTTTCCCAATGTTAGCACATGAAATATACTCAAAACAAATAACACTACCTCCTAGATCTTTACAACTTTAAATGTTGATTTAAAATTCTAACCATGCATGAAATGAACACAAGTATTTTTGGTCAACATGACCCTAGATAAAAAACCCCTGGAGAAAACCAGTTTGGAATGGAAGTATATATATGTGGAGAATAGAGGGTGGAGTACAAAAAGTACATGAAACAAATGAACTTGATACAATAGCAACTTGTCTCAAGCTGCAACACAAGTCCAAGAGTGAAATATGCACCCAAGCATGGTGCACTCTTCTCAAATATTGCTCTATCCACTAAAATGAAGCACCCTTTCTCCCTGAAGCTCTGATGGATAAACCCTTGCACCACAATGTGCTCTTGTGTGTTGCATCTCCACTGAAACTGTCCTCAAATCAATCTGACCACTGCAATATATCCCTACTATAGGTGCGCTCTCCTCCTCAAGTGCGCCCTCCTCCAAGCAAGAACAACAACCACAAATAAATTGGGTCCTAAGCCTTCATGATACCTCCATGAAAGGAGGTGCCCAATCTCTCCTCTCCCCAGGCTTCCATTCTCATCCTCTTTCCCTTCTCCAAACTCTCTTGGTGAACATACAAGTGAATGAGCCTCTCATTTCCCTATGCGCCCCTCTTAAGGAAACATGAGGAAACCTAAAATATGGGTGGATGAGATCATCCCATCTCATCTCTAATCAATGGATGATTTCTCTCCAATAAAATAGCAACTCAAAACCCACTTTACTTAAGTTTCCATAGTTTCTCTTTATGTCCCTCAATTCACCCACAAAGTGAATTAATAGTCATTTTAGGCTAAAATGACCAAATTTCACTTTTGACTTAAATATCCTAAGTCAAAGTGAAATTAGACATAAATCACATGATACATAGTACAAAATATTTCTCACTTATGTTTAGAGGCTCACAAACACAAGGGATCGCTTTCCAAGGTACCCAAATCTCTACAATGAAGTGGAAGGCACACCAGATGGACATGAAGACATCTTTTCTAAATGGTGTAATAGAAGAGGAAGTGTATGTGGAGCAGCCACAAGGTTTCAAGACACATGACAGTCAGACAGATGTGTGCAGATTGAAGAAAGCCTTGTATGGGTTAAAGCAAGCACCCATAGCATGGTATGGTAGAATTGACAGCTTCCTAATGAGCTTGGGAATTACCAAGAGTAAAGCAGATTCCAACCTGTACTTCAAGGTTGTGGATGGTGGAACAGTGATATTATTAGACTATGTGGATGACATGTTCCTAACAGGAGATGAGAAGCTCATCACTGAAAGTAAGAGGAATCTTGTTGTTGAATTCGAGATGAAAGACCAGGGTATGATGCATTACTTCTTAGGTCTAGAGGTATGACAGAGACTGAGTAAGATTTTCCTTAATCAAGGAAAATATGTTGTTGATATTCTGAAGAGATTTGGAATGATGGATTGTAAGTCTGTGCCTACACCGATGGTGACAAATATGAATTTATTAAGTGATACATCTTCAGAGATAGTGGATGCCATCATGTATAGACAAATGATTGGTTCTTTGATGTACTTCACGAAAACAAGGCTAGATATATGTTTTCCTATGAACACATTGAGTTAGTATATGGTGGAGCCGAGAAGTCTTCACTTTATTGCAACAAAACATGTGATGAGGTACCTGAAGGGTACAATTGACTATGGACTCATATATGCTTCAGATCGTGAGATAAACCTGTAAGGATTTATTGATTCATATTGGGTCGGTAATGTTGCAAACCAGAAGAGTACATCTGGATGTTGCTTCAGTATGGGATCAACTATGATCTCATGGTTCAACAGGAAGCAAACTAGTGTAGCGCTCATTACGACTAAGGCAGAGTACATAGTAGTGTGTTCAACTGGCAACAAAGTAGTGTGGCTTCGAAAGTTTCTTGCAAGATTGTTTTATCTCGAGTTAGAGGTGACTTGTATCTGGTGTGATAACCAGAGTCGTGTGAAGTTGACAGAGAACACAGTGCTCCATAACAAGTCCAAGCATATCGAGATTATGTACCATTATATCAGAGATATGGTACAGATGGGAGCAGTGAATTTCCAGGTTGTCGCTATAGATGAGAAGATAGAAGACGTGTTGACCAAGCCTCTATCAAGAGTGAAGTTTGTATACTTCAAAGGAAAGCTTGGTGTGTTCCAGAAGGACGTCCCTAGTAAGAGGGAGTGATGAGTTACATATGTGATTCTAGGGCAGCAGCATCAACATGTGACAGTAGCAGCAGGTAGTTATTCACAGGCAAGTTATTTCTACTCCAATGAAAACGTTTGGTATGCAAAGGGCTACTCCAGTGAAAAGGTCTAGTACGCCAACTTACTGCTACTCGAGTGAAAAATTCTAGTACATAGAGGGATACTCTAGTGAAAAAGTCAGGTACATCGAGTTACTACTACTCCAGTGAAAAATTCAGTACACATATTTCTACTCTAATGAAATAGATCGGTACGCACGTTACTAATGGTGGCACCAGTCAGCATGACCTCAGACAAGGTCAATAGATTCCATTCCTTCAAGGCTGGTTAGTTACCCATATTTTCAAGCTGGTGGGCCAACATGTGTGGTTGGAGGTGTTTCCTATTCTTGGGCTAGATGGGTAGTGTGTGTGCACTACATCACCTAATCCTTGTGATTAGATTCCTGGTCATTGTGGACCAGTTTCCTGGTGTGCCAACCAGAGGTTACTAGTTCCTTATGAACTAGATGTCATATTTTGTGTGAGTTGATGAGTTACTATTTATTTACGAACTAGATGCCAGATTCTGTATGAGATGGCAATTTAAAGCCCCGTGATGACATAAATATTGGATAGATGATAAGACCTTGGTTGTTGACGTGGTTACAAAATTTCTTCAATATAGATTCATGGAAATTCAACAAGTCAATGGTCAAGTGTACAAAAGAACATAAGTAGTCATGATGCTCGTGCCAGAAGAATACCTTCCTTGCTAAGAGGGAGTGTTGAAGTTTGAGTAGTTTTGGAAGATATTCCTATTTTATTCATATTGTATTAGACCAAAACAAAACCCTAAAGAACAATATTATATTATTTTCTAAGGCGTCCCTATTGTGCCTTGACAAAGTCAATTGTAAATTAAAAGGAGGTAAAGTGTACAAGTCGGCTCTGACCTAAGTCAGGGTTGTTCAACCTGTATTTATAAGAGGTTGGTCTCCTCACTTGGAGAATACACACAACTAGCTCTCTCACACAAGCAAGAAGTGTGCAAGTCTGAGGAGGAGACATAGACACAGCTACAAAGGAAGGGTGTTCTAGTGAAGGGTTTTGGTTATTTGTTGGAGGACTATCTTGGTCTAGTGGTGTGCTACCTTATTTTGGTTAGGGTTTCTGGTTTATCTTTTGTTTGGTGAGATCTCTCTTAGGAGAGACATTGTACTTGTTGAATAATTTATATTGAAGAAGCTTTGTTGGTTTTTCTCCCCCACGAGGGTTTCCCAAGATAAATCTTGTGTATACTGTGGATGTCTTTCTTTCACTGATCCTTATGCATGCATTTATTATTTTAATAGTCTAAAGTTAAATAATATTGAACACATTTAACTGCTTAAGAGAAAATTTAACACCAGATACATGAGGAATGATATGGTCTTTCACCGCATCTAGGATATTCCTCTTGGCCTTGATGTTCCTCATATGGAACTCATCCAAGAGCACTGCATCTGTACGAGGAACCACAGGAGTTTCCACAATATCTCATAGCTCAAGTTCCTCCAATATTAAGACTATCTTAACCTTCCATGGAGACCAGTTTCCAACCCCCGCTAGCCTATCCTCCACCCTCAACCCTACCACCAACATGGTTTCCATCTGATGCTAAAAATGGTGCTAATCTAACCAAGCAAAACTTATGCTAATTGTTTTCTAGGTGAGACAAAAAACTGACAACTATTTACAAACTATATCAACCAATTATTGTGCCCTTTGGCTCTGATACCATATAGAATTTTGAGGATCCTATAAGGATTCCCAATAGGTATGTCTTTGACCTTATTGGGAACTATTTTCAAGGTAATAATAGGTTGGTTGACTTGTTTTTTTAGGACAGACACCAAATCTGAACGTGTTTCCCACTAAATTTGCCTTTAAGGAATTGATTCACTGCTCTTTTGAGATTGTTGTTTGAAGGTTTTAATTAGGATGCTTTGTTTTCCAATATTGGAACATTCAAACTACTTCAAAACAAAAAATACCCTCTAGATTTTTTCCACTTTTAATGTTAATAAGGAAATATGCAAACCACAAATTTATACACAGTATTTTTGGTCAAATGACCCTGGAAAAAACCCCATGGGGAAAACCAGTAGAAGAAAATTTTTACTATGGAAATATCAAGAAAATATAGCAACAAGGAAATAATACAAAGGAAATTGATACAAAAGTTATCTCCTCTCAAGCTTAAATTCACAGACTCTTTGGGATTTACGCCCTCCTTGGGATTTGCACTCCTCTTGGAATTTTTTCCCCTTTCCTGCTTTCCTACTATCCTTGAAGAATGTTCCCCTTCACTAGATGTGCCTCTCCCTTGAGCTTGTGTGCCCATTCACTAGGCTTGTGCACCCCTTCACAAGGATGTGCACCCTCCTCTCAAGATGTGCCCAACCTCAAGCTCATGCACCCCTTCTCACAAAGTGTGTCCTCCTTCTCCAAAATATCTTCTCCTCTCCTCTTTTCCTTCACTCAACTCTCTCAAGTGAACAAGGAATTGTCTTTTCCCTCCTTTCCTCTCCTTTAATATCATCCTTAGGCTAGCCTAGGAAACCAATGGCCAATATTATATCTATGCCAACTAAGATCAAGGGTGGAGATTAAATCTCCACCATGACTTAAGTTTCCTAAGTCACTTTATGTTTATAAAGTCACTTTGTGACTTCTTTATAACATAAAGTAAAGTGGTGAGGGTCAAATATTTCCCCCTTTGAGTTAGACACTCAATAACTCAAAGGGACCACTTTCCAGGGTACCCAAATCTCAAAATATTTGGGGTATGTGATCAATGGAGGGGAGCTCAAACTAAATATTCAAAGATGGAGGTCGCCATGAAATGGCCAATTCCTACAAATGTCACTGAAGTTAGGAGTTTTTTTGGGGCAACATGGTACTTGTGTAAGTTCACAGCTTCATTTTCAGTGATAGCTACACCACTCCACACCATAACAATGAGTGGTAATATTTTCTAACTAACATGCAATCATGAATACTCGATTTACACAAATGTATCACAACAAATATGCATATATGCAAGACAAGTGATATGTAAAGCAAAGAATGAAAGAAAATGAAACTACTCTACCATGAAATAATTATGCAAGATATAATACAAATGCAATGCATAAATGAAAATGATCTACCTACTTACCGGGGGCCCGAAGCCCGTAGGAATCAGGTTTCGTTTATGTAGGGTCAGAGGATAGACCCATCAACTGGTAATGGAATCTTCCTCCCATCCATGGAAGATAAATAATAAGTACCCCTTTCAAACTTCTTGTTGACAATATAAGTGCCTAGCCATAGAATTTCACTTTTCTTATCATACTTTGGCTTTCCCTTCCTTTTATCCCACATGAGTGATAGACTTCCTTCATAAAATTCAACATATGACACATCTTCAATGCAAGTTTATGTGGGAGGATATTCTTCACCTACATTTTTTATAGCATGTTCTTGCTCTTGATCCTTCTTATCCTTATCCTTCTTGAGTATCTTGATGGATCCTGGGTCCTTTCCATGGTATTTCACAAGTCTCTCCTTATACTTATCTGTCTTCAGCAATTATGTATCAATACAATATTCTCCAGTAAATGATAACTCACAAATATCATAATCCATGGTCTGAGGTGTCACACCAAATTCATAATCAATCCAGTAGTCAGGGCTATTTGGATCAGTTGTGTGATTCTTGGCAACTAGTTGACTATACAGAATATCAAATTTCTCATCTCTCATAGGGATATGCGCATGAGTCAAGTCCATACTAAGAAAACCAGCAAGAGTGGCATCCCACTTCCTATACAAGAGCACTCCCCAAGCATAATGTACGTCAATGGCTACCACATCCATCTTGATATTAATGTTTGGAAAAGCACACAAATGAAAAAATAGGTCTTTGATAAGACCGTACACCTTCGCCCTCCTTGAATCAATGCCACATACATTTTTGTAAGGCCAAGTAACCTGTTGTAATGTCCCCAATTTTGGATGTTTTATGTTATAGAGTGGGTTAACTTCCAAAGTAGCCAGATGGGGATGATAGTGAGTTCAGGAGGTATTGAGGAGCTTTATGGGGCCCGAATTACAGTATTCACCATATTTCATCATTAGGATCCATTCCACATAGCTTGTCTTTGGTTTTGTTTCATTCCAATGATTTCCATAATTTTGAGTTATTATGGAGCATATTTTAATTAAATTCACTAAGGAGGTCATTTTGAGAATAATACTTCAAGAAACCCCTTAGTGTAATATCTCATCAGAATCGGGAGGAAAATCTCTATAGGATAAGATGATGAAAAGTGAATTTCAGTGGTTGAAGAAGCCACAAGGGAAAATTAATCAATTTTAAGAGGGAAAAAGGTTATTTAATTAATAAAGTGATTTTATGAAGAAATATTGAAAAGTAAATTAAAAGTCACTTGGAGAGAAAATGTGAATAGGAGTATAAAAGAGAGATAGGCGCTTCTATTCTCTCATTATGTTGTTTGATATTTTGATGTCCGTCTTCTTATCTAGAGAGCCCATGGTATTTGGGGGTTTTCAGGGTTTTGACTGAATAAACCCTAGAGATCAACAAGGGAGTGAAATATTCTCCTATTCTTGATCCAATCTTGGCCAAGGAGGTGAAAGATTCATCCCTCACCATTCTAGTTCAGTTTCTATTTAGTTTAGAGGTAGTTTGAGGAAGCATGATGCAGTTGTAGTGGTTTACAGCAAGTTGGCGCATCATTGGAGGAACAAGGGTTCGATTTGCTTAGAGGAGGCTAGTTCTTCAGTACAGATCCTTCTAGGAGTGGTTGCTACCATCCTAGCACCTTTTTGCATCAGTGTATGAAGGTATTCTTCAACATATTCATTCTATCTTCCAGAAGGGCATATTTCTCTTAAGGAGGGCATATTGTTCTTAGTGGATCTAGTGACTTGGAGTGGGAGATCACTCCCAACATATAGGAGATTCATCATATGATTTTCCAATCACCCGATCTATAAATTAGCATTTGGTTTCAATGATTTGGAGGCTCAAGAAGAGGAGTTCGAATTCTTAGTTTTCTTCAACCAGGGAGGGCGCACTTTGCATAGAAAAGACATCACCAGCAGCAAGGGAAAATTTTGGATCTTAGAGATCTTTGGTATCCATCTTGGGGAGGATTTTGGAAGCCTATGTCTTCATATTTCTTTTGTACTTTGGAGGCATTATCATCCACACTCATTATTCTTCTATCTATAATCCAAATATGCTCTACTAGTGTATGGAGGTTAGCTGTTTATGATAAACAAAATCATATCTGAGGTATTTGTGGCTATCTATTGTGTTGTATCTTGTTGTGTGTCTATTATTGTCATATATATATCATTTAATTGTTGCAAACACAACAAAAATCATCATCATAGACTCTGGCGCAACTCAAGAAGACTAAATCAGCAAATTGTTTGACAAAATACCACAACTAGAAAACACTAAAACTTAACATGTTCCAAGAAAAACCAATTGGGAACGTTACAGTGGTATTAGAGAGAGAAAGTCCTTCACCGGCCTATGATAAACATTGATAATCTAGAGGAGAAATGTATTTTGCAGAGGAGATCATATATTGTGATGAGGATTATCAAGCCCTTAGTGAGACATTCAACTCTCAAGTAACATTCCAACAGTTTGTATCCATCAAAAATCCGAGGTGGCGCAAAGATGAGATTGCATTATGGGCCAAGAATATGGAAGAAGTCAATTATTGGAGCAAAATAGAAAAGGAAAACAAAGCCAAAGAAGTCAGGGAAGTAGATACATCACCACATGCTAGCAGATTGAAGGGAACACAGATTGAGTCTACAATCGTTAGGAGAAGGGAACTTTGCCAAAGTTGCAAAGAGATTTGGGAGCCATATCATAGATGTAGGGGTAAAGGGAGAGTGTATTACATTGAGGTGCACTATGATAGTGATGAGGAGGATGTGTGTGAGGATGTGGCCTTATATGCCTCATTAGAGAAGTCCCAGGACTCCTACGCACTAGATGGATAGTTAGGGAGTCAGGATGATAGCGCATGTGCTTTAGTTTCTCGACCATATAGTGTTGAGGACTCAACACTTCACCATAGTAGTGATACTTGTGAGGATCTAGCTAGGGTAGAACCTAGGCATGAGGAGCATCAGAGATTGGATTACCTACCTTTGGATGTTGGTATGAGGTCATGTGTGGGGGATAATGTTCCTCCCATGGAATTGAGCGTGACATAGTCCTTACCTTCTCAGACACTTATGATAGACATGACACAGGAGGATATCAGTGGCATTCTCGATGTGGTAGAGGAGCCTTGTGTAGTATTTGAACAGAAGGGACATATGGATCTGAAGGCCCAAGAGGAGAGGCATGACTTGGAGACAGATGACTATATGCATACCTATCAATATGGGGAGAGTGATTCACCTCTTTTGGGGAGTCCATTGATAGCTCAGGTTGGGGAGACCGACATGTCGATGGGATACTTACTTCAGGGACCAATCTACAATGATGAGGATGATTTCCTTGTTGGTCACGATGACCATATCACATGTCTGGACACATCTATATGGGATTCGAGTGCAGATGATATTAGTAGGGTGGGTGCACAGGAGGATACGATTGTACATACAAGATACAGGGAGTTTCAAATGGAGGTAGTCATAGGTGATGATGTACAGTGGCATACAAGACGGTTTAGTATCACAATGGATAGTGGACAGTACGGTGCCTTATCTTTTGAGGAGTGTGTTGATCATGGGGATTCCACTGTTGATGTTAACAGTGGGAGTCATGTGATAGGACCTCAGCAGGATAGTGATCAGGATTCACGACACTTTTCAAGACAACGAAGATTCAAAGAGGAAATGATCATGGAAGCTATTAGACACATTGATGATGCATACGCATTGGTGGTAGATTATTGTTGGAGGGCCTTGATGCCACATGATAGTTCAGATGGTAATTTTTCCCTTGCTGATTTCCAAACACTCAGGGAGAGAGTGACTGTGATGAGAATCGCCTACCAACAACTACTTATGGATAGATATTACCTCTTGGAGGTTGGAAAGATGTATCATAGGGAACTGAGGGAGAAGGAAACTGAGGTTGACCAACTCACTCATGAGTTGGTAAGAACACATAAACTCTTGGAAGGTGCACAAACAACCCTTCAAGAATCAGAGTTCAGATTAGAGGAGATCCTTGAGGAGGCTAGTCAAGGATCCACTACATCTATCTCAGCAGAGGGTCAATTATATACTTTAGCTACATCACTAGAGGATGTTGGGGGTTTGGTAGAGGAGCGAAAATTGATGGAGGAGCGCGAGGAGTACTCAGGATCATTTATTATTAAGGAGAGATATGATCTGAAGACACAAGAGGATGTCCATGTGTCACGGGGACCACCATTCATCAGGGGTTCTAAGAGAGTTGGTCATACACATACACATGGGGATTCCAGAGCCAGGTGCAGTTATGAGGACACTTCCATTTGGATTCTAGGATTGGTTGACATCCATGTAGAGGTTGACCCAGTAGTAAAGTGAGGATACATGATGGTGCAGGAGGATACAAGAGCATGCATGAGTATACATGGGCATACCATGATGAGAGGTAGTTCACATGAGGCATGGAGAGGTGTACAGTGGGATACAGGGGAATGCATTGGAGTGCAAGGAGGAGACATACTTAGTGGAGCATGGAGATTCCTTTCCTTTGCAACAGTACATGGATCTGGGAGATCACCTTCATAGTATAAACATTTATATGAGTGATGATGGAGAGAGTGTTATTGACCATCATTTTGTGGAGTTACCTACTGTTTTACCCGATGGTTTGAGATTAGTGATGAATACAGGTGATTATTCACCATGGGTGTCAGTGGATGAGTTCTTGTTCAAGCCTTTGGGATTGACCAATGCATATGACACTCCCCAATCCTACATACAATTGCATGGGACATGAAGAGTTGTTAGGAAGAGACCTCCAGACATGGAATATTTCATTATATACAATAGGATAGGGGAGGTTCGTCCGAGATAGACATATGAGGCTTTGGGTGTGATCGAGAGCATCCTCAGTCGAGGGACAACGTATATTCCACAGTTGAATATAGGTATAGAGTCTCAGCGGGATGAGGATGAGGAGCAGAGTAGGACATAGGTTTATGATGAGGACTATGAGTACAGTTGGTAGGATGTATGGTCGCAGTAAGAAGTGTTAGATATCTTGAGGACCATACATGCTGTAACTATGGTTGGACAGATTGGCCATTTCAGGACTCGTCAGCAGATCAGAGGGAGATTCTCTTGGGAGAATCTCGAGGATGATGTCATGAGACACATGGGGGCATGCTCGATATGTCAGCATCATGAGTCAGGGCATGATTCCTTATCCACCCTCATTTTAGGGCAGAGTTGGGAGAGTATGCTAGCATCTCTCAAACATGGTTTCCTAGAGCTATATAGTAGGGTTGACATCATAGCAATACTACCATAGGAGGGCACACCGCAGATAGCAGTATGGATTGATAGGGAGGTCGAGTTTAGATATTATGGACCAGACAACGTAGATATCAATACACTTAGGCCAAAGGTTTACAGTTCAGTGGGCCTTGAGATACTTGGTATGGCACCCTCAGATTTATGTGATGCAGGGTTTGGTGCTCTTCTAGAGCGCATGGGATTTTCATGGATTTGCATGATTGTTTCCTTCCATTGTTGGGGGAATTTGAGAGAATATAGAGATGAGGATGGTATGTGGTAGGATGGATCTCCTTGGTTGAGGATCAGGTATATCAGTAGATCATCTTATTGGTTAGCACAGGGTCTGGATTCTATCGGAGATGGTAGTTGGGAGGTGGGTTTAGGAGAGAGACTCCTTGTTGGATGGATATTGTATTTACTTATTTCATTGGTTGGGGTTCTTCAGGAGACTCTTGGTGTTGATGTATTATAGAATTAAACTTTATAGGGAACTGCAATTCCCATCTTGATTTTGGATCCACGGATTGGAGTTATTCGTATCCCAGAGTTTGACGGAGTTGAGATCCAAGTGGAGTGGTTGTATGAGGAGTTGACCGAGGATATATTGCACATGATCATTCTACTCATCAGGAGCATTAGGGTGGCATGTGTGGTGAGCACTTGGAGGGACTATGTTGTGAGGGTATATTACTACATTTCACATAGGTGGATATGGGACTTGGGAATCATACATATATTTATTTAGTTATTGCTTGAGGATAAGCAATATTCGAGTAGGGAGGACTATAATGTCCCCATTTTTTATGTTTTATGTTACAGATTGGGATGCCTACCAGAGCAGCCAGATCGGGATGATAGTGAGTTCATGAGGTATTGAGGAGATTTATGGGGCCCGACTTACATTATTCACCATATTTCATCATCAGGATCCATTCCACACAACTTGTCTTTGGTTTCGTTGCATTCTGACGATTTTTGTAATTTTGAGTGATTATGGAGCATATTTTAATTAAATTCACTAAGGAGGTCATTTTGGGCATAATACTTGAAGAAACCCCTTAATTTAATAGCTCATAGAAATAAAGAGGAAAATATCTACAGGATAAGATGATGAAAAGTGACTTTCAGTGGTCGAAGAAGCCACAAGGGAAAATTAATCAATTTTAAGAGGGAAAAAGGTTAATTAATTAATAATGTGATTTTATGAAGAAATATTAAAAAGTAAATTAAAATTCACTTGGAGAGAAAAGGTGAAAAATAGTATAAAAAAAATATAGGGGCTTCTATTCTCTCATTATGTTGTTTGATATTTTGATGCCTAGCTTCTTAGCTAGAGAGCCCATGGTATTTGGGGGTTTTGAGGGTTTTGACTAAATAAACCCTAGAGATCAACAAGGGAGTGAAAGAATCTCTTGTTCTTGATCCAATATTGGCCAAGGAGGTGAAATATTGCTCCCTCACCATTCTAGTTCAGTTTCTATTCAGTTCAGAGGCAGTTTGAGGAAGCAGGGTGTAGTTGTAGTGGTTTCCAGCAAGTTGGGCACATCATTGGAGGAAGAAGGGTTCGATTTGCTTAGAGGAGGCTAGTTCTTCAGTACAGCTCCTTCCAGGAGTGTTTTCTACTACCTTAGCTCATTTTTGCATCAGTGTATGAGGGCATTCTTCAGCATATTCACTCTATCTTCCAGAAGGGAGTATTTATCTTCAGGAGGGTGCATTGTTCTTAGTGGATCTAGTGACTTGGAGTGGGAGATCACTCTCAAAAACTAGGAGATTCATAATAATACTTTCCAATCACCCGATCTATAGATTGGCAGTTAGTTTCAGTGATTTGGAGGCTCAAGAACAGGAGGTTTAATTCTTAGTTTTCTTCAGCAAGGGAGCCCACACTTTGCATAGAGAAGACATCACCAGCAGTAAGGGAAAAGGTTGGATATTAGAGATATTTGGTATCCAACTTGGGGAGGCTTTTGGAATTATATATCTTCATCTTTATTTTGTACATTAGAGGCATTATCATCCACACTCACTATTCTTCTATCTATGATCCATATCTTCTCTACTGTTGTATTGAGGTTAGCTATTTATGATAAATAAAATCAGATCTGAGGTATTTTTGGCTATCTATTGTCTTGTATCTTGTTGTGTATATATTGTTGCCATATATCTATCATTTACTTGTTGAAAACACAACAAAAATAATCATCATAGAATCCAGCGCAACTAAGGAAGACTAAATCAACAAACTGTTTGACAAAATACCACAACCAGAAAACACTAAAACTTAACATGTTCCAAGCAAAACCACTTGGGAACATTACACCTGCAAACCTAATTGCTTCTTAACCTTCAATGGAATCACGTTTATTGAGGCACTGGAATCCAACATGCAATTATTCAAATGAATACCATTGATCCCTAGAGAAAGATAGAAAGGAGGGTTCTCATCTTCTCTGTTTGCATAGTTGAGGGTGTTTAACATTATTGGAGGATCTTCAAACTCATCCTACAGCATTAGGGAGTTTGATACTTCTTTCCTTATAGAATAAATCTTTCACATATCATTCAAGGCAACCACCATTTTCATCCTTCCCATCATGTCAGTTACATCAATATTGAGTTGAAAATCCTCAAAGGTTGGTGTGAGTTGCGGAGGAAAATCGTGAGAAGATGGTGGAGGAGGTGGAGGCACTATTTTTGGTGTTGGGGGAGGTTTCGCTGGCACTTTATTTTTCATGGAGTATGTCAAAATCTACTCTTTCCTCAACCTCTCCTTTGAAGCTTCATCCATTTGGTTTAGTATTTCCATCCTAGTTTGTCTCATTGCCCACTTCCTAACTTCTTCAAGTTGTTTTTATGTGATGTCAATGTATTCCTCAGACTCGGTTGTATAAAATGTATCGATGAAATTCAACCTATCAACACAATATGGATCTTCTTCTTCCTTTTTCCTTGGATACTCAAATTTCTAGTGGGGTTCTTCATAAGGAAAACACTGCAATGATCCTTCCATGTTGACCATCCCAATGGGAGTTAGGGTATCAGGTGCCTTCATTTCTTGTTGTGGATATGGATTCCAACCTACGTTTTCCTTTTGTTGTCTAATAAACTGAGGCCCTGGAGTAGAATGTTGCCTCTCTCAATTGGTCAACCTATTCATGATTTGGTTCTGGATTTGGACAAACTACGCATTCATTTGATCAAACTTTTGAGCCAAGAGTGTGACTAGATCTTGTACATTGTTGGTCAACATCTTCTTCTTAGGTTCTTTTCTAGCACGAGGGAAATGAAAAGGTTCAGTCTTGGAACTGATAATATGTTCTTTGATCTATATAATATATTCTTTGGCCTTTTCTAAACTATCAAAAGCATTTAAATAAAGAAGTAGGACGATTACTTCCTATGGGAACAATTTCTTTGGGATTTGGCTGAGAAATTTGTCAAACCTGGCATCAAATTCCTTCGTCATTTTGTTCTCTATTTTCTTGATTAGGTGGAAATGTAGCAATAACATTCCACTGACTTTCTTCGTTGTCCATCTCCTTTTGAATGATTTTGCAAAAGCTTGATATGATTGCAAATGATTATCGGGCAAGCTCTTGAACCACTTCTTGGAATCTTCATTAAAAGAGGAGGCTAGTAACTGTTAGGACCACATATTGTACCCTTTTTGCCCATACTTTTTGCCATTGTTATACCCTTCATCACTAGTGTTTAGACTCATAATATCACTACATCTGATCATTCCAAGGTATATAAGGTCCTTTCTCATTATTGCATGC
>ML819688.1:44315-69686 GCA_009831015.1 Picea engelmannii
TACTACAACACTAAGTGCTTTTGGAATTGAGCATATATAGTGCGCAGCTATCTTTGAAACAAAAGACTTCCCTGGGTTGATAATTTATGTTTCACTTGGTTGTTTGAAATTAATTAAGCAATTATAGTGACCAACAGTAACTTCATCACAACATCTTCATGTTCCACAACATTATCTTCCACAGATGCACCAATATCATCAAGATGTTCTTCAACTGTAACAACATTGTTCCTAGTGAATTTTGGTAACCATTTATGGGATTCGATTGGTAGCTTATTGGGGTACCCGGTGATGTTGGTCATATTCAATGGTTTGTAAAGGTTGCTAGAGAAAGGATGATCCATTGGAATAAAAGGAAGGATCCCTTTAAATAAGGTTTTGACAATAGGGGAATTATGAGGAGGCCTTTGTCGATAAACTTGAGAAGTTTTGAACCTTCCCTTGGGAAGTGTCTTCTCAAAGGACAAGTTCTTTGGTCGTGGAGTCGCTAGATGAAATTTATAAAAAGGTCATCAAAATTTAATAGGGAACTTCCCTCCAATGGAGTCGCCAGGCAAGCTACAGATAAAGGCTTTGGGACAGAATTTCCAAATTTCATTATGAGATCGGAAAGGATTCAAAATCCTCCCTGGAAACGACGCCAAAAATGTTATCGCACAATTTGTAGTTAGGTAAAATCCCAACCCAAACAACAAATGTGTGGCACAACTAGGGATACCAATCACTATCACCTCAATAGACATCCCCCTCATTTTAGTGATGGAAAAGTCCAACACAAGGGAGGCTTACCAGTGACCTCGAGGGGTTAAAGGGGGGGAAGCATGAGAGTGGAAAGAGGCCCCTATTTTGGTCACTTGAAAAATGTATTTGAGGTTTCTTGAAGAGAGGTTTGGGCAAGGGATAATGATAGGTTGATAAATACCTACAAAACACACGTTAGGACACAAAATCCAAATCCATATGTTGCAAAATAAGCTAAATGTCCTAAAAACGCCATGGAAATTAATGTTATAACAACAATGAATAAATTGTAACAGCTGTAAGAAAACAGTCAAAAGTTGCAATAAATGATATGGATTGAAAGCCAACAACTAGTAGATAATGATTAAGCCTTTAAAAATTAGTTTTTATGGTTAGATTGGTTGTTACACAAGTGTTATCAGCAGCAAGAAAATTGTAACAGCAACAATATTTAACCATAGAAATCAGCAAATGAATAGCTCAAAATGAAGCTCTTGACAAGCACTTTCAAGTCCAGTACTTAAACAAGTTTTTCCGTGGTTAAATTGTGAGATAAATGAAAGATAATAGTAGAAATAGGAAGCCATAACGATTATTGTCAACAGTTTATATCAGCAAAAAACTAATTGCAAATTTTATCATTCATTTAATCACCAATCACTTGCATTTATCATGAAGTAAGAGAGAGAGAGAGAGAGAGAGAGAGAGAGAGAGAGAGAGAGAGAAGATTGCTAGGAAATTCTGTCACTTTTTCACATCTATGGAGACTAGTGCCTTTAAACAATTGGGTTATGGATTCACTTGCTTGAAAGAGAGTTAAGGCAAATAGAACAGTAGAGAGAACTAAGGATAAACCCTTATAGCACCCAAAACATTTCCTTCTTCTAAATCAATTAGCTCATCAATCAAGGTTAAACTAGGGTTTAGGGTTTCTAGGGTTTTAAACCCTCTTACTCCCTGCAACTCAAACCATAGCCAAGATTTACTTAAAGGGTATAGACACTCCTACTTCTTGAATCAAAACCTTGAGTGATTTTAGCTAGATGAAGAAATATTGTGAGTTATGGAGGGTGTAAACACTCTTACTGCTCCTAGGGTTTTTTCAATAAATTCTTGAATTTACCAAGAAAATCACCATATAATTGCAGAAAATTCACTTACTAGACCAATAAATAGACGAAGAAAACCTTATTCAATAAATATATATCCCACAACACTTCACCACAATCTCCCACGAAGATAGTGCACTAGTAGAAGTCCTCCAAGAGCAAATAGCACAAGAAAAAAAGACATAGTGAAATTCTCCAAGAGGGTTGAAATTGCATGCTAAAGAGTAATTTTATGAGTGATGAGTTATCTCATGAAGAAAGGTTTGTTGTCCTATTTTTACCAAGTTGGTGTGGCAGGAGCTTCTATGTTGATGACAATGAGTGGTGATGCGTGGTGAAGAAGAGGGGCTCTATCTGCTCAATGTGGGCTCTATTGGTCAATATGGCTCTCAATCTGGTTCTCGACACTCCATGTCTTCTACCTATGGACCTCGATACATCACATCAATAGTTACCCCTAGGTTGGGGGGTAACAACCAACAACCGGGAAGGGACATGACTATCTATTCGTGGTAGTTGATCGATTTAGCAAGATGTACATTCTCATGCCTTGTAAAAAGACCATAAAAGGAAAAGAAGCAACAAATATGTTCTTTAAACGGGTCTGGGTGTACTTTGGGATACCAAGGAGAATCATCTCAGACAAGGATACCATGTTTCTCAATACATTTTGGACTACATTGTGGGAGAACATGGACACTAAGTTGAAGAGATCTACAACATTCCATCCATAGAAATATGGGCAGAAAGAAGTAGTCAACAAGACTTTGGTGCATCTTTTGAGGGGTTACAACTAGAAGCATCTAAAGACCTAAGATGAAAATATGATCTACATACAACACTCTTATAATAGAGAATTCCACACTTCTAGTAGTAAGTCACCTTTTGAAACTTCCTTTGAATATTTTCCACCTTCACCCTTGGAGGTTGTATATGGATAGAAAGGAGGAGTGAGGAAGGACCTCACAAGAGATGCATTGAGAACAGATAAAATTGTTGATAAGATTATGTAAATCCATTTGCAAGTACAAGAGACATTGAATAAGTCATAGGAAAAATATAAGTCCATACATGATCAACATAGAATTGGGAACTCATTCAAAGTGGGAAACAAACTTTGGTTATAGTTGAACAAGCAAAGGTTATAGGGTCATGATAACAAGATCAATCCTATGTGGTATGGACCTTTCGAGATAGGAAAAGGTACGAGATAACGCCTACAGACTCAATCTACCCCCATACATGTGCATTTACTTAGTAGTGAATGTGGAGAATCTCAAACTCTACGAGCCAACATTCCATGTTGGATCAGGGGAAGGAGCATGTCCTACCTTCCATAAAAAACTTAGCACCAAATGCTTAGGCATAGTTTGCAGAGAACATAGTTTTGCAGAAACAGTCCAGAACTACAAGACATGGGCAGCAAGACCTTTGGCAGATTGGTTTGAAAGGACAACTTCCAGACAAAGTAAAGTGGTACTCTAAGGAGAAGGTACAGGAAAAATTTCCTCAACTAATTCAGTAAATCTATTGGGGACTGTTATCACGGGATTTGTACTTGTGTAAAGCCCAACACAAGATCCCCAAATATTGCGTAATTGTGGAAGATCCTACCATTGTCACCTTAGTAATAAATTCTCTCATTTTAGTGATGGAATCCATCACAAGGGAGGCTTCCCTGATGACCTCAAGGGATCAAAGTAGCAAGTATAGTAGTCAAGCCTAGTGCCCCCTCTCTTGATCACCTAAAAGGTTGGTCTAGGTCAAGGTAGTAGAAGAGATATGATGTTGTTTGAGTACTTGACCGAAACAAGAACCTTTATAACATATACATGGTTACTTGCAAGTTCAAACATGCAATTAATACCTCTTAAGGACACTAGACATGAAAATTTTATATGGTTGTAAATTTGCAGCAATGAATAGTAGTACAACAGTAGTGGATAAAATATAACAACAACAACAATTATTGATCATAAATGCAACAATTGACAAGGAAAACTTAGCATAAATCCACTAGAGCAGTGACCAATTGTTAAATGCAATTTATGAATGAGTTAGGCCACCAACATATGAGTGTATGTGGGAAATCAAAGAGTTATCAGGTGGATGTAGCTAACTTTTGTAACAGTAGCAAGTTCATTATCTATTTAGTCAATTTTAGTGTTAGTAAAGTTAGTAGAGAGCTTGAGAGAGTTGAAATAAGGAGTTTAGAGAACACTTTCACCACAATAATGTTTATAAATCACTGCCTTAGGGATATGGAGTCTTTATAACAACAAATGCAACAATACTTGAAGATTAAACTAGTATAAACTAAGAGGTAGGGTTCTCTAAGGTGCTAACGCATTAGGGCCTTAGGGTTTAAACCTTAAAGAGAAGGATTCCTAGAGTGCAATCAAATTTGGGCTCTAGCAATATTTTCACCCTTCTTAATGCTTCAACTAGTTCAACATCAAATGTCTAGGGATAAAATCCTAAAGTGCTATATCTTTAGGGATTTAGGATACTAACCCTAGCAAGAATGTTTCACCAATTTTGAACAAGAATAACCTTGTGAGAGGAGGAAGCACTTATGTTCCTCTCTTAGGGTTTTACCAAGCAAGACGTCTAGCATAAAGTAACAAGATTCACCCTGAAACATACTAACATAAAGATAAATTGCAGAAAATTCACTTACTTTAGCTAAGATACCATGAGACAAAACCCTAATTACATAAATTCCTCTTCAAAAATCAGCAAACCATCCACAATTTGATCCTCCAAGCATAGCATGTGAGTAGAAATTGAGCTAGTAGCCCTAATAAGGAAAAAATTTCATAAGTATATCTCACAGGTGTGAGGAAAATGTTATGGTAAAATGAAATGTGAGGATGGTTCATCTATATAAGGTCACCCTCATACAATTTTTCCACATAATTTGTCAATAACACAAAACAAGTGGGGTCAACCCCTTAATTTTCCTTTAATAATATGCCAAAATAAAAAATACATAAAATAAAACCCTAAAAGGGTGTCGTCATGCCCTAGGAGGGTGACGTAATGCTCAAATGTGTGACGGTAAGCCTCAAGGAGTGAGACATTAGGCCTCCAAAGACCATGTGGCATGATCCAATGTGCAAGGGTGTGAATTAAGGTGTCCTCTCACACCAATCCATGTCAAATCATCTCCGAAACCATACCATCCATCAAACCCTAGCCCCAAAATGTGACATTAGGGAAAAAGGGTGAGGTCACAGACCTCCAAAGGCCACATCCAAGTGCAAGAGGAGTGTAATCTCATCCCAAAGTGATGTTGAGGTGCCTCCAAAGGAAACGTCCTCCATCCTCTGTGCACAAGAGATCTAGGGTGCATTTCCCATCCTGTGGGCTTCTAGCCCATATGAGTGCTATAATGACCAATACTACTCAAACCAAGCCCATATGTCCATCATCTAAGGTCCTGAGAATGTGAGAGCCATTGTCTAAGGGTGGTGATTCACTGGATGACCCACTGCTCTCCATCACATGTGCCAAAGTCCTGCAATAAAGGCATAATGTCATGGGTGCAAGCCCAAGACATTCCTCAAGAACCATGCCAGGGCAATTCAAAACAAAACAAAATATAAGACAAGGTAAACCAAAGTTCATAATAAATATTAGTCCTTGAAACATATGAAGTAAGTTGTAACTTAAGACATAAGCCATGAAAAATTATTCACCCCCGTATCCCCTTCAAGCATCACACTGGCCAAGACCCCATGTGAGTTACTAGGTTTAAGTATGGGACGGTCTTCATCCAACCCTATTAGGTGTGCCATGTAGACAGGAAATAAAATAACCCAGGTAGAGGGATAGGTCCCAATACTGACAAGGGAAAGTAAAAACCCATCAAGAATAAGTGTGAATGTGATATGGCATTAGGCTTACTTTGTGGCTTATAGTATCCATTTCCATGAGTGCATTTGTAGAGGTGGTGCTTGCTCGCTTGAGATACCCTTTCCTTGATAATTTTTGCATTATGAACCCCTTATTTGCCTTTTGATACCTTGTGATCATTTGCAAGTCCCCGTTACAAGGTTTCAAGCTTCATTCCTTTACTTTTTACTGGGAAATGGTCCTTTATAACCAGTGCATTCATTCGCATCTGGACATGGGAGATTACCATTAGAGGGGGTAGAGCTCAAGTTGGCCTAAGGATTTTATGGTGGCCTTTATAATTTAGCAATATCATATACATAGAGAAGTTGCATCAACCTCTAGGCCTTTAGCCCCTTCTTCTCATGAGAGAATGGACCATAGTCGAAGTTTAGGATATGTGAAAGACATTATGATGGAAGGTGTTAAGTATGATCGGGAATGGAACATTATCCTTGGGAGGGCCCCCCAATATTACCCCTTTTCCTTGGGCAATGATTGTTAGATTTTAATTAGTTTCGTTAACCTTAGATTTACCATAGCATTTTTATATTATTTTAACATTCAATAATTATATACTGAAATGTGTAAGAAGCAGATAAACAAGAACAAAAAGACACAAAGATTTATACTCGGAAAACCCTAAAATCAGGGAAAAACCCAGCCAAATTTTCTTAGAGAGGATATTCCAATACAACCATGAACAAGATCTAATCACAAGAGAAAACCAACAATGAAGAGCCCTGATAACAAATACTTATCTCTTCTTCTTTTCAAACCCTAGAGAGGGTAGACAACTGATCAACACCACAGAACTGGCACCAAGATAGCACACCACAGAGATAGCACCGAGATAGGGCCATCACTCGAAATGGCACCACATAGTTGGCGCCACTGGTAATTGGTAACTACAATTGTTGCTACAACTGATAACTGGAACGAAGAAAATGAGAATCACCACACAACCTTAGTGCAACTACTCCAATGGTAGCATCCAAGAGAAATCGCCAAGATCCACCAAGAATATCCTTCCCCAAGTGGGGCACAATCTCCAAGAGAACCAGAGACCAGAAATAGCAAAATTGTTGCAACTGTAGTTGCAGCTACCTAGTGTGCACTCCAGAACGAGAATTGTCTGGATGTACAAATGAACTGACGCGGAATTGTATTTATACTATTTTGGGTGCCTGTCTGGGATCGACTCCTTATCCTGGGTCTTCAACATTACTTTATTGTTTCTGTGGGCCAAATTCTCTTCCTGGAAATTATATTTCCACTTTATTATTATTTCCTGTGGGCCGACTTCTCTTATGTGGTCTTCTATTTCACTTTATTATTTTTTGGGATGTTTTTCAAATGTTCAATGGTATTCCTTTGACTTCTTGGAATCTTCTTCTTCTCTAAGAAATGTTGTCTAGGAGGGAATACCTCTCGCGGCTACCAAAACATCAACACTCCCTCTTAGCTAGGGAGGTATTCTTCCACAATGTTTTATTCTAATATTCCACTAGCTACCCTGCAATCATCTAGTATCCCCAAGGCTACCACCATGCATCAATAGCTCCATCCTCTGTTCTATATGACTATGCTACAATAAACTAGTATCACTAAGCTACTACCATGCTCTCCAACAATCAACTAGCGGCACAAAGTTTCCACCATGTTGTCATGACTACATAGTAATCAAATAGTATCACTAAGATACTACCATGATATCCAGTAGTCTTGAATCATCTGTCACAGTCTCCAAGACTATGTTGTAATCATTCAGTAGCACACAACTACCCATACTGTTCAATAGTACACAACTACTTCCATAGTATTGTTGACTGTGTTGTGATGTTCCTTCTTCTTTTCTTGCAATATTATTCACACCCATCCACCTCGCATGGTATGGGAAATATCGCCTCCATAGCCCCATTCACACCTAGCCACATTGCATGGCACAGGAAAGAATTTCCACAAGTCTTATTCACACCTAGCCACCTCACCTAGAATAGGTAAGACTTTTATTAGGTTGTGATGTTTCTCCTCTCCCATTAGTCTTATTCGCACCTACCCACCTTGTTGATTTTCCATAAGCATTAGGTTAAGCATGAATTTCATTCCATTTTAACAATTAACCATAACCATAAATGTTGCAGCAACCAAGATCACATGAAGAAGCACCATGCACAAGAACACAAAATGTATCCTGGGAAAGCCTTCTCAATAAGGGAGAAAAACCCAGCCAAATCCTTTGTTATGCTTTTCAAGAGAAAGACCTTTACCATCAAGATTATCCTAGCACACAAGAGGGTGCACAAAACCCTATAACTCTAGCGCCCAAGAGAGGTGTGCAACTTTGACCAAGAAGTGTACTTGCTGAAATTTCCAAAAGTGTGTGTGTCTACAATGAAAGATTTCCTTTTACTTATATTAGACTTTTCCTATCAACTGAAGTGTCTATTGGCACAATATGACTGACCTCACTTAGATATATTATTTATTTATTATTATAATAATTAATATTAATATTAATATCAATATTAATATTAATTATCTTTTACATTTATTGTTAGACACAATAAGGTAGGGCCGACCTGTACCCTTTACATAATAACTAGGGTTACAGGTAGGTCTGACTCTTGAACAATATATTGCAAAGGATCTGATACACCCACTAGTGCTCATCCACTAGGGGCACATCCATAGGGATGCCATGGACCTGATTCATTGCATTACACAGATGAACCAGGTCTTCACACATTCATATGTGCTCATCCACGGGAAGGTCCACTCTACAAATATTCTTTTCCACTTCCACAAACAGGAGAATCATCTGGAGTCTTCTCATCAACTCTTTTGCTCAGAGGAGGCCATCAAATCATCTTCATTTATGTTCTCATGATGATGTGCGCAACACTTTTGGGATTTCCCACGTTCACCTTGTGCTCAGCCACAGGCACATCCTAACTCAACAGATCGCTTTTCCATCAGATAATCATCTGGATTTATTCTCACTCACATCATGGAGGAGGTCATCTCTACGTTCCTGACTCTGTCCCAGGCAAGAACCACGAACCCTTCATAGTGGATTTCTCTCAGGTTTGTAAGTTGAGAGAAAGACTCACATAGTTGTTATGTTCCACATCTCATAGGTTTGTAAGATGGAGGATGTCTCCCATAGCTGCATTCATCAACACTCCCTCTCAGCTAGGGAGGCATTCTTCATCAAGCCAAGTCTCATACAGATGTACTCTGAATTTTTTTTTTGGATAAGGTCATCCATACTCGCTCTTAACTTGGAAGGAGTTCTTCACCAATTTTATTTGGTGTAAATGTTTGTAGTCTGCTCCGGTGTAGGAAGGTATTTCAAGTCTACACTTTTCTTTTGTGTTATATCTTTGATATAAGGATACTTCTTCTCATCATGTTTTGAACCATCAGGAAACAATGGAATCTCATATATCTTTACACACAGCTCTTAGTTATCATCATAGGATCCATCTCATAGTCAAGTAAATCTATCAGAAGTTTGTGAATCCATATTGCTTCACACATTTTCTTCTATATACTATGCTTTTCTGGTGCTCAAGGCCACAAAGTTTTGTTTCCTGCTACAATAGGAAACTATGAAAAAATTCATGATAGAACATCAGTCGGATGTGCTCTTCTGGGTCACTGTACTTGTTGTTCAATCTGAATCAGCATATCCTGCAAACTCAAGATTATAATGGAGTCATATTTTATTCCATATCCAATTGTGCCTCGTGAGTCTATTCCATATATATATATATATACATGCTTTGTTGTTTGTCTAGTGAGTCTATCTCGATTGACTCATGAAATGACTAAGAACATTCACTAAATCAAGTCTGGTGTTGACCAGATACATTAGTGATCCCATCGACTGTGGATTAGTCTCGTCTGAATCATCATCAATCCATCACAGTGGATTTTGCATTCTGTCATATATTTTCACTGTATATTTTTCATTGACTCGGGAAGATCTTATCGGTTGTCTGTCATACTTAGATTCTTCATCTCGAATTTACAAATCAAGGATTACTTGTAACAACAACACTTTCTGAATGAGTCATCAAGATCAGGCTTTCATCACCAATACTTTAATGATATAAGTTTGGCTCAACAACACTCTTGTTTGAGATCCAGACTTATCAAGAATCCATTTATCTGAATAGTTTCCAACTCATGAATGGAAGTGTATCTGGTTCACTAGATCAGGTGTATCATCATAGACAACTCCCTCTGTTTGTGAGAAACCTCTAGCTATAGATATCGTTTTGTATTTCTTTGACACTTTCATCAGTTGCATGCTTTACCCCAAATTTATCTTGTTGATCCCTGAATAATATCTTATGCACCATCCTATTAAGATATAATGATATTCTTCTGATATGGAATTTGGCCATACTAGTTCTCTTGTTTCTTCTCTAAGACAAGGAGTCTCATCATTGATGAAGTGGCTCATGACTGAAGGATAGCTTGAAAAACTCTTTTTCTTTCTAGAAATGTGCCTTGAGAGGCTTGTATGTTTCTCTGCCTCTTGCATAGTGAGTCTAGGTAGGCATTTTATGCCTTGCTGCAATATCACTGAACATGTCAATTTGGATAAAGTGTTTGTCTCCCTCTAAACTGCTGAAGCGGGAGAAGATGTTTGTTTTTCGTCAATCTTTATTTTGAGATTTGAATCTCTCTTTCAAAAATAATATTTATGATTTGTTCTTGTACAAAGAACAATGTTTTGGACTCCCGTACTAGGGATAATGGTCCAAGTTTCGAGAGCTATTTTAGTATAAGGAGTGATATCATTCTTTTATTTGAAATGTGCAATCGTCTATAAAAAAAAATTGGACTGAAATATTTTACCTATTTTGTAGCAACGTTCTTCTACAGAAAGTATTTATCGCTTCTCCTCTCTTCACTTTCTTGAGGTGGATCTAGATCAATGTTAACAGTGGTGGCATATTGTTTTCCCTTCTTTCTGGTTAGACAATTTTTAACAATATGTCCATACTTGTCACATCTGTAACACTGAACTTTTGAAGCATCTCTTCTTTGATATTCTGAATTGAATGAAGACTTTTCTTCTTTAAATGTTTGCCTGAAGTTTCCTTTGAATTTTCCTCCTTTCCTGGTATGAAGTGCAAGAGCATGACTTTCTTCTGGGGAATCTTCCACTCCTTTATTTCTAAGTCTAAGGGCTCCCATGATTTTGGAATATTTTGGAGAGTGGTTAAGACAAGTCCTCTATCAGACATGATTTCTCCAATTGTCTCTAGCAACTCTTTAACCTATGATAACTTCATGAAGAAAAGTGCAACTGTGTCATCTTTTGTCATATTAGTACTTTGGAGTTGACTTCTCAAGGCAAGAGCTCTGAGAGTGTTTTCACTTTCAAATATTTCTTTCAATGTTTTATACATATCATAGGTAGTCTTCAGATTGGCAATCTAGGGCAAGAGATGGTCTCTTACTGAGTAGATGATTATTTTCCTTACTCTAAAGTCATCTTATTTTCTTACTTTCTTCTCTAAATCAAACGTTTTTTCTGGTAGAGTTTTAGTGGTTGCATCCAAGATATCTTCTTCTTCAAGAGTGACTAGAAGCTTTGATTTCCCAGGGCTGAAGTTGCTTGCTCCATCAAGCCTATCTTCCATTGGATTATTGTTTTTCATTTTTTACTTGAATCCTTGTAGACTGGATTATGTTTGGAATTATGAATTCCAACAATCAATTTGATAGTATCACAAAGATGCTTGCTAATTCGGTCTTTGGAAAACGAGAAATATTCTGCAGGAAATTTCGGCACCCTAGAAACCCTAGGGCCAAAAATCAAAATTTCTCGCAATTTAGTTCTAATATCTTCTGGAGATGCGTTGGAAGAGGCCGTACTCTTTTGTTTTGAAAGTACCCTCAGCGTCCAAGTTTTCAAGGATTGGAACACTCAAAAGAGAGGGTCATACAGATTTATCTCGAACCCAAAGAGGGTCGTACTGTTCTTCATAAGTGGAGGGAATGTTGGTAAGGGATGAGACTTGGTGGATGCTTGTGCAATGGATTCTTTCAAGACCTATGCTCTGATACCATGTTTATTTTCCATAAGCATTAGTTTAAGTATGAAGTTCATTCCATTTTCACAATTAACCATAACCATAAATGTTGCAGCAACCAAGATCACATGAAGAAGCACCATGCACAAGAACACAAAATCTATCCCGGGAAACCCTTCTCAATAAGGGAGAAAAACCCAGCCAAATACTTTGCTATACTTTTCAAGATAAATACCTTTACCACCAAGAATATCCTAGCACACAAGAGGGTGCACAAAACCCTAGAACTCTAGCGCCCAAGAGAGGTGCGCAACTTTGACCAAGAAGTGTACTTGCTGAAATTTACAAAACTCACAAGTGTGTGTGTCTACAATGAAAGATTTCCTTTTACTTATATTAGACTTTTCCTATCAACTGAAGTGTCTATTGGCACAATAGGCCCAACCTCACTTAGATATATTATTTATTTATTATTATAATAATTAATATTAATATTAATATCAATATTAATATTAATATTAATTATCTTTTACATTTATTGTTAGACACAATAAGGTAGGGCCGACTTGTACCCTTTACATAATAACTAGGGTTACAGGTAGGTCTGGCTCTTGAACAATATATAGCAAAGGATCTGATACACCCGCTAGTGCTCATCCACTAGGGGCACATCCATAGGGATTTCATGGACCTGATTCACTGCATTACACAGATGAACCAGGTCTTCACACGTTCACCTGTGCTTGTCCACAGGCACGTCCACTCTACAGATCTTCTTTCCCACTGCCACCAACAAGAGAATCATCTGGAGTCTTCTCGTCAACTCTGCTGCTCAGAGGAGGACATCACATCATCTTCATTTTTGTTCTCATGATGATGTGCCCAACACTTTTGAGATTTCCCACATTCACCTTGTGCTTAGCCATAGGCATTTCCTAACTCAACAAATCATTTTTCCATCAGATGATAATCTGGAGTTCTTCTCACTCACATCATGGAGGAGGTCATCTCTACATTCCTCACTCTGTCCTAGGAAAGAACCATGAACCCTTCATAAGGGATTTCTCTCAGGTTTGTAAGACGAGAGAAAGACTCACATAGCTACTATGTTCCACATCTCACGGGTTTTTAAGCTAGAGGATGTCTCCCATGGCTGCATTCATCAACACACCTCACATGGTCTATAAAAGACTACGACCATAGCCCCAATCACACCTAGCCACTTCACATGGCTTAGGAAAGGCTACGTCATGGTCCTAATCACACCTAGCCACTTCACATGGCGTGTGAAATACCACACTACAAGTCCCAATCATACCTACCCACTTCACATGGTGTAGGAAAGACTTGTACAAGGCCACTCATTACTCCCTCAGTCACTTCACATGACTAATCTAGGAAACCCTTGGCCAAAGGGAGAGCTCATTGTAGGAGAAACAGAAATCCTCCCTATCAACAAGGGTGGACATTCTGCATCACGCCAAGCTTGTCTTTGAATTACTCATACTTCACTCTAGACAGAGGCTTGGTGAGAATGTATGGTATTTTCTCATCGGTGGATATGTAACGAATCTCCACAACTACTCTCTGCACCATGTCTCGGATGTAGTGATATTTGATCTCTATATGCTTTGACTTTTCATGAAACACAAGATTCTCTGACAACTTCACATAACTTTGATTGTCACAATGTATCGAAGTTGGCTCCAACTCTAGATCAAATAACCTTACAAGAAAATTTCGTAGCCACACTGCTTCACATCTTGCAACACTGGCTTCAATATACTCTCCCTTGGTTGTACTGACTACCACTGACATCTACTTCCTGCTCAACCATGAGATCACACCTGATCCCAACTGAAGCAACAACCTGAGGTGATTTTCTGGTCCACTGCACTCCCTACCTAGTCAGAGTTTGTATAACCCTATATCTTCACATCTCCATTCGAGACATATCTCAATCCATATCTGAATGTACCATGTAGGTACCTCAACACATGTTTTTCATCTATCCAATATACATGTCTAGGATCAACCATGTACTGACTCAAAGTGTTCACTACAAAACATATGTCTATCCTAGTGTTAACCAAGTACATCAAGGATCCAATCAATTGTCTGTACATCGTGGGATCCACCAAATCTGAAGATGAATCACTCAAGAGCTTCGGGTTGGTCATCATAGGTGTGGCCATGGACTTACATTCCATCATCCTGAATCTCTGCAGGATCTCAACAATATATTTTTCTTGTCTAAGGAAAATCTCATCTAGCCTCTGCCACACCTCCAATCGCAATAAATAATGCATCAGACTTGGATCCTTCATCTCGGACTCTGAAGTGAGTTCCCTCTTGCACCCATATATTATCTTTGCATCCCCTGTAAGAAAAAAATAATCCAATATCAAGGGCAAACCATCCTCAATCTCATCAAAATAATTGTCTAGCATATCCTTCCTTGAGTGCCTACTTAAGCATGTACAAAGCCTTATTTTATATGCAGACATGAGATTCCTTCTCATGTCTCTTGTGGCTACTCTATGTACACTTCTTCTGGATATTGGAGCAAGTCTCTTGTCGTGATATTTTCCCTCTTTTTGGGAGAATCCTCTGGCTACAAATCAAGCTTTGTACATCTCTATGATGCCATCTGCAGCATGCTTGATCTTGTAGATCAACTTGGAAGTCACCATTGACTTTTCTTGTGGTCTCGGAACCAAGGAAAAAATTTGTATCTTATTCCTTCTGACTTGCTTCCTCCTCTGTCATTATAGCAAAGTCTATTGAAACAAGGAAATCCTATTAGAACATCTCAAATATCCCAGAAGTATCTGAAGATACGATCTAGAATCCTCAACTCATGGCATTTTTCTATCAGTCTTGGAAGACGTCTCTCTCTTCCATCTAAATATGAGGAGGAATATTTTCTGGATAAAATTCTCTAAGCCACTGACTCTCTCTGAGATCAAGCTCATTATGAGTCTTCATGCTCCCTCTGAATCTTGACTCCCTCTGAGTCTATAAAATATTTGGAGCCATCTTCTTCCTCTACATGTGTTGACCTCCTCTGAAGTCCGATCTCTTATCAACTTCCTTGGGGAGGCTTCTCCTCCCTACTGGATCCTGAGGGTTGACTCCCTCTGAACTCTAGCTCCTTCTGAGCTGGTACTTGGTGGGGTTTCCTGCCTCACAACTGGTGGAGTCATATGCTCCTCTTCATGATATGACTCGTCAATTACATATATATGTATCCCCTTTGCATCATGCAAAGTATCATGGGACCATTATGGTCTCTTCCTGATCACTGCAACGATTTTGGGTAGGCCCTTTTGGCTCTACTAACTCTTCTTGGTGATATAAAGAGTGATCAACTGAACTAGATGGATTTGTATGGTCATATTTGGAGCCATCTTATCCTTACAATCAATCTCCATATGATATATTTTTTATCTCACAAATGTACCCTTCTTTCCAGAAGGTTTTAACTTCGTCCTCTCCTACTTTGGTACATGGATGTATATGTTCATGTATACAAATTATTATCTAGATATTCTTATCCATGTCTCAAACTAGAGACCATTTAATTTGTTGCCTCCTGCAACTGTCACTATAGATCCCTTTCAAAGTTATCACCTGTGACCTTCCCATAACAAGATCAATAACAAGGGAAAACAACAAACAAGAATAATACTCTTATAATAATAATAAAAACAAGAATGGGAACAATCGTCACAATAGCTCCTTCTCATATCTATCACTTTTGACCTGTCTAGAACAAGAGCCAAAACAAAAATACAATAATAAGAAATAAGAACAACACCCTTCCATTGTTGTGACCAATCATTCCTCCATGGTAACATGCCCGAAACAAGAAACAAGAACAACATCTCCATGGTAACCTCCATGGAATTTACAATATAACATTCTTGGGACAAAGTCAACAACCAAGAACATCTCATAATGGATATCAATTTATCTTGTAAACAGGTGGATCATTAATACTGAACAATTACCATTGACTTAATGATCATCATGTCAACAATATTCAAGTGTTAAAAAATATTTGATATTAATAGCAGTAAAAGAACTCTAAAGACTGTTATTCTAGTTACAACACTTACTTAAGTTGTAGTAATATAAAATATCAAACATAGTATGAAAACTTGGAGTCTAGTTGTTTTTGTCCCATTTGAGTTGTCATATAATCTAGGATACATCGTCGTTGTTGCTTCCAACTCTTGGAGTTCCTCTGAGTGCACTAGATCTAATATCCCTTTGGATCTATTGGCATTGCTTGGATAAATGTTCTTTTGCCAAGTGTACATTTCTTGCAAACACCCTCGTCTTATATACAAGTGCATCGTCTAGCTTGTATTCTAATTTGAGACATTACATTAACAAGAAGAAGTTAGAAATCTGAATCAGAAGGTTCAATGTCCAGGAAAATGTCAACAAGCCTGAAACCCTAAAAATTCATTTTTGACAGAAAGTCATTTTGAGAAGTGAAATAGGTGCACTAGAGTAGGGAGATTTGATCAGTGGTGTAGTTTGTCCCAATAAACTTTATAACAAGTTCTCAATGAGCTTGAAAAAGAAAACTATGCAGTAGCAAATCTCAGCAATGTGGCAAATCTCACGATCTTCCTTCTAGCGGTTAGACTGTTCTAAACAAAACCTGCTATGATACCATGTTAGATTTTCATTAGTTTTGTTAACATAAGATTTACCATAGCATTGTTATCTTATTTTAACATTCAATAATCATATACTAAAATATATAAGAAACAGATAAAGAAACACAATAAGACACAAAGATTTATCTCGGGAAAACCCCAAACTCGTGGAAAAACCCAACGAATGTTTTTTAGAGAGAATATTCCAATACAACCATGAACAAGCTCTAATCATAAGACAAAACCAACAATGAATAACTGTGATAAAAAATACTTATATCTTCTTCTTTTCAAACCCTAGCGAGGGTAGACAATTAATCAACACCACAAAATTGGTATTGAGATAGCACACTATAGGGTTGGCACCAAGATAAGCGCATCACTAGAATTGGCACTGTTATCGCACAAGCTGTAGGTTGGGAAAATCCTAACCCAACCACCAATTGGCGACAACTTAGAGAGAACCTACCCATTGTCACCTTAGGCAAGTGTTCTTGTCACTTTATAGGTGAAGTAGCCACCTCAAGGGGGGAATCTTGGTGACCCTAGGGGGGAATTGCGATGGAAAATGACAAGTATGGATGGATGTCCCTAAGGGTCAATTCTAGGTAGAAGGAGATTGGAAAAGGGTGTTGGGAAAGGTTAAGGGTTGCCAAATGAGTTGAGTGACCTGTAGAGATTAAAGTACCTGCCCGAGACACAATGAAAACCAAGAATACTTGTAATATGTTAGTTGGACAAGCAAGTTAAGCTTGTTGTCCCTAATTGCAAAAAAAGAAAATGATATATATCAGCTAATAGAAGATAATAACAACTTCAAAATAAGTGCTAAAAGTATGATTAAATGAGCAAGAGGCAAACTAGTGAAAGCTAGCTTAATCCAACAATGATCAATCAATACTTTAGCACAAAAAGCAAGTGTGAAAACAAAATCTTGTTGTAGAGATATTTATCAGCCTTATGGTTGTAGAAAACCAAGCTTTATAGCAGAAAAATCATCCAATGAAAACTACTTCAAACTAGCTCAACTAGTGTGCTAGGGTTAGTAGAGAGTTAGGGAAAAGTTAGGGGTTAGTCCTAGGGTTAGTTTAGGAGTTATTAGGGGTTAAAAGGTTAGGTTTTTTGTAGCCTTATGGTTGTATAATTTAGTTGTAACAGAAGCAAGATTAAATGGTTGAAATGGGATGCCTCAATGAGGCAAGAGAGCCAAAGGATCAAGGAACAACTTCCAAAAGAGACAAGTTCAAAACTTGAAAATTTCACGTTTACCAAGGCAAAAATTTGTTTCTCCAATGCAACAAGTAATGAATAGTTCCTTTAATGATTGGGTTAATGGAGTCAAGAAATAATGAGCTAGAGGTACTACCTCCTTGGGGGTGTAAATCCTCTTACTCCCCAAGCCAAGTATCCCTAGCTAGGGTTTAGGCTAAGAGGGTGTATGCACTTATACTTCTCTTAGCAAACCCTTGTTAAATCAACAATACTTAAGAATAAAATGATGGAGGATAAGGTGGGGGTGTATTCCCTTATACTTCCCACCTAGCTCTAGCAAAATAACCTTATCTTAAACACAAATGATAATACAAAGTAAAGGCCTTACCAATTCAAGAAAAATGCTAAGATAAACCACCACAAAAGCAAAAGAATAGCCTTCCAAGGATAGCACATCACTTACATCAACCAATAACCAAAAAAGTAGCCATACACAAGAGAACAAGAGAGAAACTAGCCAAAGATAGCAAAAATTTCAGTCCAATCCTTCTCACAATGGAAGAGTTATGATTTAAAATGAGATCTTATGATCTCTATTTATACAAAATGTCACTAACATAGTTTGTCCACATTAGCAAGGGTAAAACATAAGACAAGGGGTCCACAACCCTTATATTACCCCTTGCAACCAAATAATATTAAGCAATTCACCTTTAAATTCACTTTTACACAAAAAGAAACCCTAACTTAAGGTGGCGTCACCCCTTTAGGGGACGTTTTGACACTAGGAGAAAATCGTTGGATTTGGAGATGCATCGTTAGGCCTCAAAAGGCCACATGTCAATCATCTAGTTCATCTTCTCATGGTAAAGGCCTTCCTCTCCTCAAAACATCCATGTGCCAATGAGCAATAACTTCACCACCAAACCCTATCCCTCCTTGGTGATGTCATGCCTCCAAAGGTGACGTTTTGCCTCTCCTAGGCAAAACGTTTTGCATGTGAGAGCTAGGTCATGTCTTGTAGGTTTTCTTCTAGGCCTCCGAAGGTATGTTTCTCTCATCCGACATGTGGTCCCTTGGCATCCAACCTGTGGGATTCAAGCCCCATGGAATCCCAAGCTAGGCTTGTTCCTCCAAATCTGTCCACCAACTAAGGAAAATAAGCATGCCCTCCAATGATCTCAAGTTAAAATATCATGATGAGTAAATAAAGTCAATAAATGAGCCACCTAAGCATGTGCATCAAAGATTACCCTGTCAAACAAGTAAGTGCTCAAAGACATTATGCAACTTGCCAAGCTTGGATATGGGAGGGTTGACGAGGTGTCCTATTGGGTAGATCTTTCCCCAATCAAGGAGTGTTTCCCAAGTGATCCCTCTCTAAGACATGTAAAGTAGATGAAGTGGTTAAGGACCAAGACTCATTGGGCATGGGGTTCATGACATACAAGTGGTTGTAGTGTCTCATTCATGGGTGCCTTTGTAGAGGGTGTGTGGAACCTTCGTTTGCAATGCAATTTTTCCAAGCACATAATTTTTCCATTCTTCGTTTCTTTCATGTTTTAAGGATGATTTGAAGGCCACAGTGTTGGCATGGTGTCCAAATAATGATAGTTTCATTCACAAATACCTTATAGAAATGAGAAGGTTGGCTCATGATGAGACCCCATTTCTCTCAGTTGTGCAACTGAGAGCCACTACCCTAGCTTGGTGGCGAGATGATGGTAATGTCATACCGCTAAATACCCATGATCATGATAGGTTGGCTCGTGATGAGAACTCCCATCCTCCAACTAACCCCCTAAGCATTTTATCTTTAATTCTTATGGGTCCCCCCTTTCTTACAAAGAAGTGTTTCATTTCTTTCTTGAGGATCCCTGGGCAAAGCATATGGAAGGTTTACATATAGGATTTTATCTTTTTAACCAACAACAAACCCTTTGGGCCTTCAACCCCTTCTTCCCTTAGAATGAGGGACAACCCCTTCTTGGGTCAATACACCCTAGAATCCCAATAGACAAGGAAATTGGGGGTTTAAGTAATGAAAAGTGGTAAGTATGGTTGGGAATGATACGATGGATCTTCAAGGGAGTTCCTAGTAGAAAACCCATTACCAAGTAAGACCACTTACTAGGGCACAATGTCAACCACCAAGGTGAAACAGGGAAAAAGACATAATGTCCAAGCATATGTCATTAAATATAAAGCAGTCTAAGATACAACATACTCAAATGCCTCAAATATAGAAATGAAACTCACCATAATACCTAACTTGTACCTCATGGAGCAAGTCCTAGTGCCTCTCAGAAGCTAATTCGTTTGGTGGATGCCATCTAAAAATCCTAACCTTTGTGGTGGTGAGAAGGGTCTCCATCTGTGCAAGTGGATATTGTTGGTCATGTAGTCTCTCGACACTCCATATCTACAACCTGAGGGCCTCGAGACATAATCTCCTTATTTATCCCAAAAAATTGGGATAACAGACACCACAAAGCTGGCACCACTGGTAACTAGTAAGCAACTGCTACTGCAAATGTTATTGCAACTGCTACTACAATTATAACTATAATTGGCACAAAGAAACTGAGAAGCACCACACAACCTTAGCGCAACTCCTCCAGAGGTAGCGCCCAAGAGAAATCATCAATATCCACCAATAATATCCTTCCCCAAGTGGGGCGCACTCTCCAAGAGAACTAGAGACCATTAATAGTGAAATTGTTGCAACTGCAGTTGCAACTGCCTAATGTGAACTCCAGAAGGAGAACTATATGACTGTACAAATGAACTGACCTAGACTTGTATGTATACTAATTTGGGTGCATGTCTGGGGCCAACTTCTTATTTTGGGTCTTCAACTTTACTTTATTATTTTTGTGGGCCAACTTCTCTTCCTGGAAATTATATTTCAACTTTATTATTATTTCATGTTGGTCGACTTCTCTTCTATGGTATTCTATTTCACTTTATTATTTTCCGAGGTGTTCTTCAATTGTTCAATGATCCTCCTTTCACTTATTGGAATCTTATTCTTCTCTAAGAAAATTTGTCTAGGAGGGAATACCTCTCGCGGCTACCAAAACATCAACAGTGACAACACGGGACTAGTGCAAAGAAGCTGACCACCAAGGTGAAACAAGGAAACTGACACAATTTCCAAAACCAATGATCCATTATCCGACTTAAACCAAGGATATTACCCCACATTCCTGATAAATTAAGTACAAATGCATGAAATAATGACTAACATACCTCATGATGGAAATGTCTTATCATCTCCCATACTCTGGGTTGCTTGAATGTGATGAGATTTGGTTGATCTAGCTAGGAGGAAAATGAGGGGGGTTGTTGGTATCCCATCTGTTGAGACCTAAGTATGCACCCTTGCCCCTCCTGTCTCATTACCCTATACCTCCATCAAAAATCATACATTTTATGTTGGTTAAATTGGTCCCCCATTACTAAATGACTCAGTTTTTATCATTACCTATCATGACTGCTTTTTTGCACCATATTATGTTTTCTTAAAGGGTAATTACATGTTATGGTTTGGGTCTGAAGTACTTGTCATCATATTTTCCATTGGTTGAGCTCATAGCAGGTGTAACAGTGTTTTGTATGCACATACAGGGCTGATTGCAAGAACTAAGCTATTCTTGCAAATGTGGTTGGCACGCTAATTTTTTTAACTATTTAATAATTTAATGTGCCATTTTAAATATTTAAACCATTTGAATGGCGTCTGCCTATGTGTGTGATCATAAACGAGCTCCTCGACACCAGTTTACACGCATTTTCATCATTATACAACATCATTCATGGTCGTGAGAACTGTATTGTTCAATCATGACTACTACAGCTTGAACAGAGGGTTAACAAGACGCAGGTATCGGTTTCAAAATGAAGAGATTTGCATTCACTGCATCGTCGACAACAAAACTACTCTGTACACCATGGTTCCTCCCCAAGAGCGATGGAACTTGAACAGGATCGAGCCACAAGGCCTTGATAATTTTGAGTCCATACCCGAAATCAAGGATATTTTCGTAAAGGTGGAATGGTATGAATTCATGTGCGCATTTGAAGGACACCACACAAGCCTAGCTATGTTGTTCGTGTAGATGTTTGATGGCTTCCAGACCCAGTGATGGCCCTTGGTTATGGAAGTATGTGAAGATCAAGGAAGAAAAGGGAGAATGTGAACTTCGCGGAAGACACAGTGACTGTTACTGGATCAAAGTGAGAAAAAGAGCAAAAACGACGGAGCAAAGTAAGTCGTTCAACGAGGAGATCAGGGATGACAGATAAGCAAGAAACAAGGATCGTGGACAAATCAGCAAGAGGGAAAAGCCACCATTGGATTCTTTGGAGAACCACGTGAGAAGGAAGGAAAGACAGGCTGGCGAAGCCCTGAAAATACGGGTCAAGTTGACCTATGGTTTTAGACATCTAGGGTTTTGGACACCTAGGTTGTGGCCTAAGGATGTCGGTGAGCTATTGTAATGTATAAATAGAGGTCTAAAGGACCTGGGATGGGTTGGTGTTATGATTATTGTTGATGTCTTTGTCTTTGTCTTTGTATGATTGAGCGAGTAGTAGTGTGTGAGAAAGAAGTGTTGAGTACGAGAGCCTTCTGGTATTGTAAGATCTTCAGCTAGGTGTGAAGATCAACCCTGCAATTGGGTGCACAGGGAGGGGAGAGAAAGAGAGGAGAAGAAAGAAAATATGATAGCTAAGAGCACAAACAAGAACTGTATGCTTTACCTTAATATATTATAGCACAGTTATGTGGACATAGCCCTAGAAAGAGAGTGAACCACATATATTTGTTGTTGTGTGTGATTGGTATTTTATCTTTGTCATTGATATATTGTGATTGCATTATTGTTTTAGATATGATAAGTAGATGTGCAAAATAGATCTAAGTTGATAAGTGATATATGAACGTTGTGTTGTTCTTGTGTTAAATCCACTTGATATTCCCTTTGGTTGTAGACATCTTTGTCCTACAACCCCCTCATAACTCCTTTGGGTGAAACTGCATCTGCTTCGCAGGTGTTGCCAAAAGGGCCAGTAGTTAGGGCTTATTGGTGTGCTCTTGGAGGTGAATCCTGGGTCTTCCCCTGTGCCAACAAATGGTTCCATTGCCAAGACAGGAATCTTCTTGAGGGAATGTCAAGGTGGTTTCCATGGAAGACAGAGACTCAAAAGTAGATAGAGGATCAAAAAGAGGACTTCGTCGAAGCCCAAAAAAAGAACCCTAATCTTAGTTCAGAGGATTGGTTGGAGAAATATATCTTTAATGATATACATGAAATTTTCTTTAGGGGAATCCATCAGGAGGTGTAAGAGTGGCTAGCTAGATTAGCAGATACCCAGTTCGAGATCCGATCTAGACCTCTTGTGGTTTGGACGTCAAAGCTGATCAATAAGGTCAAAAGAGTTGATAATGTCGTATCACAAGGAATAGATCACTCGTTTGATAGAACCATTGGAGGGTACATCACAAAGTTTGTTGTTGACAAAGTAGAATCATACAGCCAAGCTGAGAGATACACCTTCAAGGGACCCAGAGGAAAATTTTTACAATTCCTAAAGTTGAGACTCAAGATACTATTACATGAGAAGAACATCTTGAAGATACAGTAGATTGGTTGGATCTAGAAAGGCTAATGTTCAAGAATTCGAATAGCGACAGTGACAACGACACAAAAGCTAGAAGTACGCACAGTGGGAGAGTGTTCCGAGAAGTTCACCTTGCAAACTTGTTTAAGCAGAACTATGAGGAGGAGGGTTTCTATAATGGAGAAGAGGCAGATCTGACAGACGAGGAGAATTCAGAACCTACTGGGACAGAGGAAGGAAAATTTGAAGAGCTTTGTTGGGAAGAACCTAAAACCTCAGAAATTGTGCAAACCATCGAAGTAAGTATTGTTATCTCTCCTGTTGATTTAGTAGTATTAAGCAACGAGAGTAATCCTAGTCACCAGAGTGTCCATGGCACTGACAATAGTAGTCCACCACATATTCAGTCAGGACCCCTAGGAAGATCTATAGCAGGTGAGATGAGGCTTCCTATATTTAGGGGAGATGGATCTGAATATCCTGATCAGCACTAGTTCCTATGTGAAGTCGTATGGGATATTAAAAATGTCACTGACGAAGCTGTCAAAAGAACCTAGTTTAGTACCACGCTAAGGGATCTCACACTGAGCTGATACATGAAGCTTTTCCAAGGACTTGCACAACCTAAGTCATTGAATTAGATTAAGAATGCGTTGATTGCAGAGTTCAAGAAACCCAAGTCAGAGTCACAATGTATCACAGAGTTGAAAGAGATCAAGCAGAAGGTGGTCAAACCTGTTTGGGAATTTGATCAAAGATTCAAAACCTTAACAGGTTGATTGACTTTTCAGATCCCACATGAATAGAACAAGGAATGGTTCATTGTTTCCCTCTTACCACATATCAGATTTCCCATGATGCAACAGAAGATTGTTTCGCAGTCTGAGGCATTGGAGATCACCATGAAGTTAGAATCATCCCCTATGGGAGAATCCAGCTCAGGTACGAGTCAGATCTTGAGTCAGCTGACTAGTTTGTCTCTGCAGGTCGAAGATATGAAGAAAGACAAGGAAAAAGATAAAAGAGAAGACATCTGGTGTGTTAGATGCAGATCAGAGGGCCATGACAAGGAACATTGTCCCCTATTCAATGAATACTTGGCTTCTGGAGCTCTGAGCCCTTTGAAGCAAGTCACCTTACCTTGGTGCGAGGTATGCAAAAACAGACATCGCCCTAGTGAGTGATACTACATGCAAAAGTATGTTCAGACACCTACAAATTTGTACTATACATTCTGTAAGTTCGTAAGACATGATGATAGGGATTGTAAGGCTTACGATCTCATGCATGAAAAGTCAAGAGATATATACAAGATTCGAGGCGAAGTATAGTAAGAAGGAAACACTACGCAGTATAACTCTCTTGGGAGAGGCAACTTCAATCCTCGCGGTGGATTCATAGGAAGAGTACGAGGACGAGGAATGGGTCGAGGCCGAGGACAAATCATCTGTTATAACTGCACACAACCAGGACACCTTGCAAGGGATTGTCAGAACTCTTGTATCACTTGCAGCTGTTGGTTGTGGAGCATGATTATCTTCCTGATTCAGAGGTCCTTGCTTTCAGCCTTGTTTATACCCCATGAAGTATTTACACCCCAGAAGTATGTACACTCTTCCACGCGGGGGAGTGCAGAGGGGGAGTGCAAAAATTTCCTTATAAAAGTATATTGTAATTTCATTGTAAATCTGGACTGTTCATTATAAGGTCGCGGATCTAACTGTAGAGATTATGTTAGGATTTTTTGCCCTAGAAGGAAACCCTCTTTTATGAGGGAAATGTATTGCGGCTATGGTTGATGGTGAATATTGTATTCTGAGAGAGGAGACTGTGAGAGAAAGAAGAGGAAGTTACAGCGGGTTTTGTTGTAGGTTGTATCCCTTCATTTGCTGGATAATAATAAGGAAGGACCTGACAATTTCTCTGGTGGACGTAGCCCACACTGGGTGAACCACGTAAATCTGTGTCTCTCTTGTATTGTGTGTCTTCTGTGTTTTTGTTTCTGCATTTGTTTTATTTTATTGTTCCGCGGTCCTGTTTTTCTAACAACTGGTATCA
>ML819688.1:73932-107093 GCA_009831015.1 Picea engelmannii
GTTAGTTGTGGAGCCTGATTATCTTCCTGATTCAGAGGTCCTTGCTTTCAGCCGTGTTTATACCCCATGAAGTATTTACACCCCAGAAGTATGTACACTCTTCCACGCGGGGGAGTGCAGAGAGGGGGTACCCCCTCTGAGGGGTTCGGGGGGCCTATCCCCCCGGCTGGGGAGTCTGGGGGAAAGCGGACCCCCAGCGGGGGTTCGGGGGCGAAGCCCCGGAAGAAAAAATTGCCTTATAAAAGTATATTGTAATTTCATTGTAAATCTGGATCGTTCATTATAAGGTCGGAGATCTAACGGTAGAGATTATGTTAGGGTTTTTTGCCCTAGAAGGCAATCCTCTTTTATGAGGGAAATGTATTGCGGCTATGGTTGATGGTGAATATTGTATTCTGAGAGAGGAGACTGTGAGAGGAAGAAGAGGAAGTTACAGCGGGTTTTGTTGTAGGTTGTATCCCTTTATTTGCTAGATAATAATAAAGGAAGGACCTGGCAATTTCTCTGGTGGACGTAGCCCACACTGGGTGAACCACGTAAATATGTGTCTCTCTTGTATTGTGTGTCTTTTGTGTTTTTGTTTCTGCATTTTTTTTATTTTATTGCTCCACGGTCCTGTTTTTCTAACAGCAGCTACTACAGCTCATTTGACCATGTTATAGAAGATTGTCATGTGTTGTTAGCTAAGCTTTAGGAAATACGAGGACCTCAGTAGAACCCGCAAGCGAAACTGATATATGTTGAGCCTCGCAGAGAAGACCCTAGAGTCACTTTTATAACCAAAGGAGGAGTTGTTACAGGAGATGAAAGAATGACGCAAGGGAATACTATAGAAGATTCAGTGATTAGGAAAGCTACAGAGAAAACCCAAACCTTTGATGCAAAGAAAAAAAGACAAATGTTTGAGGAAGCAAGAAAGAATTCAGAGGAGACCAAGGTTCCTCATCAAAGACAAGACCAGAAGTGACAGAATATGGAATGCCTCTGGAATTTGATCAGTCTGCTTCGCCAAAAGAAGGAAAAGAGGTAAGCAAGCTCATGGAATTTTTATATACTTGTATTAAGTTGATTCAGAATGAAAGTGTTGTACAAGAGTTGCAAAATTTAAGTAGACAATATGAGCTAGGAAAGATAGACCCCTTATTGAATAGGTAAGTACACCAAATCGGTAAGAAGAGAAGGAAAAATAAGGAATTACATTTGAATACTCAAATAGGAGAGTATGAGATAGATTGTGTAGTCCTCGACTTAGGGTCAGAGGTCAATGTCATGCCGAAGCAAACTTGGGCACTGATGGGAAAACCAAAGTTGATCTATTCCCCTATCAGGCTTAAGATGGCTAATCAGCAAGCTGTAAGACCTCTTGGTATATTAGAACATGTCCCAATGGACATCGACGAAGTAAGAACGTTTGTAGATTTTGAGGTAATTGAAATAGTTGATGATAGTTTTCCTTACCCCGCGCTTTTAGGAATCGATTAGGATTTCAATAATTCCACTATGGTTGATTTAAATAAAAGACGTATGACTTTTGAAAGATATGGCCTTAGGTTCATTGCACCTTTAGATCCATATGAATGTCAGCGGTACACAGAACCTATCAGAGAAGAAGACCATGCATATGCACTAGAAAATATATACAAGCTAACGGCCAGACAATAGGATTACATTAATCCTACAGCCGATGGGAACTTAAGTTGGTGAAGTGATAGCACATGTTCATCAGACTCAGAAGAAGCACTGGAGAATTGGCAGAATAAGATGTATGAAGTATCTACAAGAATATGTGCTAGATTAACCAGAGAAGTTCACTAGATCGGCACAATAGTAAGTAACTTACCCACCTTTGATGGTCTAAATCCTCTGGAAACCCTCTTGTCGAACTTTGAAGGGAGTGTACCAATGCAACAAAGACTTTTGGCGATGGATGAGGCTCTGAGAGCAACGCCAACAAGATGGTGGGGGGCACACAAAAGTAACATTACATATTGGGTATAGTGTCATACCTTGATGACAACGTGGTTCTCAGCACAAGTGGAAGGCTACGAAGTTTGGTACACAGGTCAAAGTTGCCCAAAGGAGCATATGCAAAACTGTGAAGAGGCCTAGAGCGACACTCTGCAAGAACAGTGGGTTCACAAATTCATTAATACACTGGACACCACCCCTATCAACTGGTACCTTCAAGTAGAGTTGTGCCTCATCACTATAGATTGGGAAGGTATGAATCAAAATTTTGTAACTACCTTCTTATTTGAAAGTCAATATCCTTTAGTAGATCAAGCATTACAGATTGTGAGACAAAAAGTATCTGAGGAGGCATCTAGCCTTCCTTTGGAACAAAAATAGGATGAATGGACTTCACCTCTCCAGAAACTACAAGGTTGTTACAACATCAATGTTGATGAAGATGATGATCCTAGGAAGGTGAACATTGCATAAACAAAAGGCCAGAGAGACGTGGAAGGACCAGGAGTTGAGATACCATTTATTAGACAACCGATCAAGATTAAGAAGGTCAATATTGCAACAGAGAAGACACCAAAGTTTGCAAATATTGGAGATTTATTGGGATGTTGCCACCATTGACAAAATTACAGATTTACTGCATGAATATCAGGACTTGTTTCCAACCAAGTTCACTTATATGAATGGCATTAAAGGACCTATGGGAGAGATGAGGATCCCTCTGAAGCCAGATGCAAGACCAATCAAACAATTGCGCACTGTGTTGGGACACACGGGCTACTACAGGAAGTTCATTAAGGGCTATGCTCAGATTACAACGCCCATGGAGAAGTTGTTGAAGAAGGATTGTCAGTATAGTTGGACAGAAGAATCCCAGCAGAGCTTCGACACACTGAAACAGAAAATGGTTACTACGCCCATTCTGGTTTTCCCAGATTGGACCAAGGAGTTTCACGTGCATGACGATGTGTCTTCCATTGCATTGGGAGCCATGTTATCACAACCAAGAACAGGAGACATTGACCGCCTATTAGCGTTTTCTATAAGAAAGCTATCAACTATTGAGATCAACTACACCACCACTAAGCGAGAAGGGTTAGCCATGGTATATGCATTGCAGAAATTTCGCCACTACTTGTTGGTAGGACACTTTAAAATATTTACTGATCACTCCACACTGAAATACCTAGTCAACAAGCTAGTGTTGGGGGGAAGGATATGCAGATGGCTTCTGCTATTTTAGGAATATGATTTTGAGATCATAGTAAATCTAGGGAGAATGAACAAGGGTCTTGATCACTTGTCAAGGTTTGAACATGGCGAAGAGCCGACCAGTTTGGAGGATGCACAACTATTGGCCATTAGAAATATCGATGACCACTTCGCAGAGATAGTCCAGTTCCTATCAACAAGAATGGCACCTAGTGAGTACACAATTCCTCAAAAGAAATAGCTAGTAGTGTGCGTTGCAGACTTCTCACTTATAGATGGACATCTATACAAGATGGGACCTGATGATATATTGAGAAGGTGTGTTATGGAGGCATAACAACCACTGATCCTTGCAAAAGCTCATGAAGGCATCGCAGGAGGACATTATGCAGGAAAAGAAACTGCGCAGAAGGTTCTTAGAGCTGGCCTTTGGTGGCCTACCTTACACATAGATGCTAAAGACTATTCCAGAGCCTGCGATGTATGGCAAAGAGTCGAGAAACTGTCCAGAAGAGATGAAATTGCATTAGCACCGCAGTTGACCCTACAAGCATTCGAAAAGTGGGCCATTGACTTTGTTGGACCTATAAACCCACCAGGAAAGCGCACAGGAGAAAGGTACATAATTACTGTGACAGAGTACTTGAATAGATGGGATGAAGCAAGAGCAGTTAAGGATTGTAGTGAAACTACAGCTGCGCACTTCATATTTGATGACATCATAACCAAGTTTGCATGCCCAAAGATCCTTATGAGTGATCAAGGAACACATTTCATCAATAAGATAGTTGAAGCCCTGATTGAAGAATTTGCAGTCCACCATTAGAAGAGCATGGCGTACCATCCACAAGCAAATGGGATAGTTGAATCATTCAAAAAGATTTTGGAAACAACACTAACCAAGATTTGGAGTGTGAACAAGGATGATTGGGATTTAAGAGTACCATCAATATTATGGGCCTATAGAACTACTTGCAAGAAACTAACAATGAAGACCCATTTCAAGTTGGTATATGGTTTTGAAGTTGTTGTTCCAACGGAATATTTGGTACCAAGCCTAAGAATTGTTGCCTTTATAGATATGGACGACCCAAACGTTGTTCAAGAGAGGTTTGCACAGTTGGTTGAACTAGAGAAATATAGATTCATTGCAGGATTCCATCAACAGGTTCAGAAGGAAAGAGAGAAGGCCTATCATGACAGGCACATCAAGAAGAAAGAATTCAAACAAGGTGATCTAGTACTGGTATATGATAGCAAGTTCATAAAACATCCTGGGAAGTTCAGAACGCATTGGCTAGGGCCATACAAGATCGCTTATGTTACAGAGGGAGGAGTTGTGCAATTGAAGATGTTGAATGGAGAATGGAAGGAAGGTTTGGTGAATGGGAGCCGGCTAAAGTTGTACTATGACAACCAGCTACCTCGCAACTCTCAATAAAAGAATGAAGAAAAGGGTCTAGGTACCAGGTGCAGTTGAAACTGGTTACCAAACACAGAAAAGACAATTTGCACAAGGGAAAAAGAGGAGGCATTGAGTATAAAGTAGAGGTTGCACTGCGTAGTCTGGAGTCGAAGTAAAATAGGAAGCTCAAATCTAAAGTGCCTCGGGATGAGTCACAGGTGAGTGTTTAGGGCATGTTGGCCCTTGGTTATGGAAGTATGTGAATATCAAGGAATAAAAGAGAGAATGTGAACTTTGTGGAAGACACAGTGACTATTACTGGGTCAAAGTGAGAAAAAGAGCAGAAAAGACGAAGCGAAGTAAGTCGTTCAACAAGGAGATCGGGGATGACAGATAAGCAAGAAAAAAGGATCGTGGAAAACTCAACAAGAGAGAAAAGCCACCATTGGATTATTTGGAGCACTGCACAAGAAGGAAGGAAAGACAGGCTGGCGAAGCCCTGAAAATACAGGTCAAGTTGACCTAGGGTTTTAGACATCTAGGGTTTTGGACACCTAGGTTGCGGCCTAAGGATGTCGGTGAGCTATTGTAATGTATAAATAGAGGTCTAAAGGACCTAGGATGGGTTTGTGTTATGATTATTGTTGTTGTCTTTGTCATTGTATGATCAAGTGAGTAGTAATGTGTGAGAAAGAAGTGTTAAGTACGAGAGCCTTCTGATATTGTAAGATCTTCAGCTGGGTGCGAAGATCAACCCTGCAGCAGGGTACGCAGGGAGGGGAGAGAAAGAGAGGAGAAGAAAGAAGATCTTATATCTAAGAGCACAGACAAGAACTATATGCTTTACCTTAATATATTATAGCACAGTTATGTGGATGTAGCCCTAGAGAGAGGGTGAACCACGTATATTTTTTGTTGTGCATGATTGGTATTTTATCTCTATCATTGATATATTGTGATTGCATTACTATTTTAGATCTGATAAGTAGATGTGCAGAATAGATCTAAGTTGATAAGTGATATATGAACATTATGTTGTTCATGTGTTAAATCCACTTGATATTCCCTTTGGTTGTAGACATCTTTGTCCTGCAACCCCCTAATAACTGCTTCGGGTGAGACTGCATCTCCTTCGCAGGTGTTGCCAAAAGGGCCAGTAGTTAGGGCTTGTTGGTGTTCTCTTGGAGGTGAACCTTGGGTATTCCCTGTGCCAACACCCAGCTTGGGGATACCTGGATTCATATTACAGAACACTTCATTGGAGCAACGTGCGCTCTCCCTGTATGTGAGGAAAGTGGTTTAAGAAAGGCAAGTTGCCTCCCGACCTCTGCAATAAATTCTTGGTTCTCGAGCACCAAGATCCTGACTGGAGCAAAGGAATCCATGTGTCATGGATAAAGGAAGATTGGAAAGGAGCCCTAGGGGCAGTGCAGAGGTATATAACAGGTGAGGGTCGATTCAGCATACTACATTATTATCACCTTCGTTTCCTTATGCATCTAAGTGGAGCTAAAGAGCTAAATTTACCCTATAACCTACTTAAAAGCCTAACCAAAATGCTCGGGAGGGTTCAAAGCCACCCTAAATCTTCTTAAAGGATCTTGTACCATGAAGGATTAATCAAATTGTTGGTGTCTTTCGCTTTAGAGGAACTTAAAATGCCTTGGGGTTATTTCTTGAATTATGTGGGATTGAAAGAGCAGGAATAGGCACTTGATTCACAAAATGAAGGTGATGCAAGTAAAGATAAGACAGAGGTCAGGGTGTCTCCAGAACCTGGGAGCTCGATGATGCATGTCCAACCCACAGCAAATAAGGGGAAAGGACCTAAAACAAGGAACATGCCCTCTAAAGCAAACAATCTAGAGACCTCCATGAAGCATGAGTCCTCTCGCATGCAAATAAGGTCTTCTACGAAAAAGGAGAAGGACATCAAAAGTGGCAAAGCTTCCCACATGCACTTACCTACACTGGAAACACCATAGAGGTCTATATCCTCCATCCATTCAGAGGAGGAGTAGAGAACCCCCATCGAGAAACAACCTAATAAACTTGTCACTAGAATGAGGGGGAAACTTGGATCTAGATCATGCAACAATGAAGTGGTTAAGGGAAAGGTTGTTCCTACAGAAGCCTTGCCTAAAGCATCCCCTGCAACCAGACAAGATAGGAAGAGGAAGGGTGAACAAAACATTGAAGTACCAAGCAAGCCAAACAAAAAAACTAGAATTACAAATCAATTGAGGTTGAACTCCAAGGCTTTTTTTAAGCCAACATTAAAAGACCCCCAACCAATTGTGATCAAGGATGATGACAGTCCTGAAATTTCCCGCATTGAAGAAATGGTAGTCAATGTTTTGAAGGGAATGACAGTGAAAAGGGATAAATCAAAGTCTAATGAGGGTGAGACTACAGAAACGCCATTTGTAACCATGAAAAAAGAGTATCCTACAGACTCCAATCAATAGGGAATATAGGATTATGGACTTGATCTTGAGAAATACTCTATTAGCACCACACCACATGCAAGGGATCTTTACCACAATTCACAAGAAATTAAACCAGAGATTAAAACTGATACATTGGGAGTACAGGGGTCCATTAAAGGAACACAAGGAAAGGAATCCAAGGTAATACAAAGATATAATATGAGAAAAAGAAGCAGAACACTGACTGACCATAAAAAGTCTATCACATAGAAAGACAAGAAGAAGATGCAGGTTGAGGTCAAAATAGAGAAGGTCGATGACAGCCAATAAGTGCAAGAATTGAAGCTTCAAGTCTAGACCTTGCAACACCACAACCAGAAATTGGAAAAATTGTACTCCAAGCTGCAAAAGAAGTATCAAAGACCCCAGAAGAAACACCAGAAGACTTGTTGCTTTCTGAAGGAGATAATTTGAAGAAGGACGTTGCTATGAAGGAGTACCTAAAGAAGATGCTTGTATATCCAGATATCTCCCAATTGGCCTCCAACAATGCACATGGATACAAGTGCTTGATACATAACCTATTTCTATTAGTCCTAGTCAGTTTTGTCAAAGCTCAGTTCACTTCATCATATGCATCAGTTTAGTTTATCATTAGTAGCAATTTTAGTTGTTTAAGTTCAGTACATTTTTTTGTAAATCAAGGCATAATAAGTGGTCATATTTGTTTGATATGAACCACTTCCTTTTTGTTAAGTCAAGTTTGAAGTATGCATTACTATACTCCAGCAATATTTACTTAAGTCAATAAGTTGTTCTCCAACTGATAGTTTAGAGTTAAGCCTTAGTTTCACATGGACGAGAGCCTCTAAAACTTTGATAAATATGCAATTTTTGTATGAATGGAGGGTTCAGGTTTTGGAAAGGAAATCAATATATCAAACTGGTTGAAATTGTTCTATGATTGGATTAAATCTCTCTACCTTGTGAATATGCTTTTGATGACAATGTGCTTTATGTTCAAATCTATATGTGTTATTTCTCTTATCTTCAATGCAATTTTTGATGTGTGCAAAGTACATTTCATTTTCCTTTCAGCTATTATATAACTCATCTTTTACTGATATGCAACCTGTAAAACAACTAATGCTTTAGTAAAGATTTATTTTTTATTGCAACATGTGGGAATAATTGTGTTTGGATACTTTTTTAATGCCTTGAAATATTATTTTAAGACTTAAACTTCTTACATCAAATAATTCATTGAGTTGTTTGTTGTTCTTCCTTTGTTCATCCCTCTATTTTGACACTTGTCTATCATTTGTGTGCCACTAGCCAAGGAAAACCTACAGCCATATCATCTTGTCAACCCAACCATGTTTTTGTCTTGATAAAACCAAACCTCCAACTGACCAACAAAATCAAATAATCAAAAAACCAACCATTCCAAACTTGAGGTGGCCTAGCTCTGCCCCTTTAGCAGTCATGTGCAGAATTTAGGACCAACATCTTATGGGGTCATTGTCAGGGAACAAAGTAATGAAATATCTTTCCATGGGAGAATGACAGTGATCAGATCTGATATTTAATGGTGAAAAAATACCAGACACATTCAGACTTCCACCTTTCACCTGGTGACTCGACTGAGTAAACTTCACAAAAGGAATATTGGCTCCCAAAAAAGGATTCAAGAGATCCAAATTTGAGCACATCAAAGACACTAAGGATCATCCTAACCCTGATAAGGACACAGTAGTCTCTAATCCATAAAAACAACTAAGAAAACCAACCCTATCTCAGAGATATACCTCATCCCTTAAGGGAAAAGCTACACCTAAAGAGTCTACCTTTCTCCACTATCACAAGCAGCTTGAACTTGCTCGCTGTAAGAATCACATTTCCAAGGATTCTCAGATACTTTTAACCCCCACCTCTACTTCTTCATCCAGTCCAGCATCCACCCCTGTATCTCCAATCGAACCTCAGATTCCCATTGCCCAAGCAATGGCTCTTAACAGGATGGATGCCATAATTGCTTCTAGATATGCACCCCTAGTTTTTCCTGTAGGCTTACATGCACTCCCAACCACAAATTATATGATATATTTGACAATATATAATGGGGAATGGGATGTCACAACTGAGGATCATATAGTAGCCTTCTACATCTTTGCAGGTAACTTCAACATTGACTATGAAGATGTGTGGATGAGGTTGTTTGTACAGAGCCTAGATGGGGAGGTAAGGAAATGGTTTTGGGAACTCCCTCCAGCCTTCATTACAGATATTGATGTGTTAGATGAAGCTTTTATAAGGTAATGGGAAGATATAAGATATTATCTGTATTACATCACTGAGTTTGGCGCTCTTAAGAGAAAGAATGGTGAGTCTATTTCAGACTTGACCAAGAGATTCAATAAGATGTATGGAAGAGTCCCATAAGAGATCAAACCAACTAAAGCATCTACCAAGATCACTTATGCCAATACATTTGATGCAAAATTGTCCCTTATGTTGAGGGAGAAAAGATCCACCACCTTGATGTCCATGCAAGAAGCAGTCATTGAGGATTGATTCCAACATACTAGCATTAGATGGGTTAAAGACTAGATATGATAAGGACAAGAAGAAACAAAGGGAGGATTCCCTTGCCTCCTCTAACCCAACCACATTTGATCCTAAACTTGATGAGATGACCAAAACATTAAAGGATTTGACATCTGAAATAACTAAGCTAAAATGGGAATATAGGCAACCAAACAGAGCTTTTCAAGGGGCTGGGAATAGAAATCCAAACAGGTTTAGGAGGTTGAATGATGTCCCTCAGATAATCTTGAGAGAAAGGAGGAATGTTGATGATCAAAGAGTGGTACCTCCTTTCCAAAACAATCGGATTGAGGAAATGGATGTAGAAAGTGATAATGTTGTTGTACTCTTCAATGAAACTGATTTTTATACCAGACACTTAACAGAGAAAGATTATGAGGTAGCACAATTGTCAAATCAGTTTGATATTGAGGTAGGGGAAGAGGGAGTTATTCAAGGCCATCCCCAAAAGAAGTATGATTTGAGGCCTAGAAAAGGGGCTCCCAAAGCCACCACCTCCGATCAGAACAAAAATCCAGAAGTTCCTCCCAAGCCAAATCCAAGCAAGGATACATTAACTAAATCTCACCATCCTCCCCTATATAAACCTGCTTTCCATGAAGTAAAGGAAGCTGACAGACCACATGCCTCTTTCATCCTAGAGCATGAGATGAGAAAAATAAATATCCCTGTGCCTTTGTCAGAATTATTGAACAATGAGACATTTAAAAAATCTATTATGAAGGTTCTGCAACCACCTATTTATGTTGTAACTTCTGATGTAATCAGTTTGTAGGATGAAAACCCAACCATTATCATGGGTCCACACATTGAGGATGGATTTGATGCCTCTCCACCATTCTACATATCTTTAAATGTCCATGACAAGATCCTACATAATTGTCTCATGGACTGAGGTGCCTCACACAATGCCATGCCTAAGGTTGTAATGGAGGAACTAGGTCTGGAGATCACCAAGCCCTACCAAGACCTTTACTCCTTTAACTCTAAAAAAGTGAAATGTTTGGGATTGATAAACTATCTGGTAGTTTCTTTGGCACAGTTACCCATAAAAAGTGTAGTGATGGACATCGTTGTGGCTGACATCCCCCTCACGTTTGGTATGCTCTTGTCCAGGACATGGTCCAAGAAGGTTGGAGGATCATTACAAATGGACCTCACATATGATACCATCCCTGTTTTCCGAGGAGAACATAGGAGGCTATACAAGGAGGTCAGTTTGGCATATATCATTAGTGATCATCAGAATCCAAGAAACCATCCAGTTTATGTTGTTGAGGATGATATCGGGTCATTTGTTTTCCATTTAAATGATGATGAACCAGAAATATCAGTCAGCAAATCCAGAAATCAGTCACTGACAGATCAGCAAAACAAGGTATGGAAGATGTATTTTGATGGATCTTCATCAAAGGAAGGTTTTGGGGCTGGTATAGTCCTCATTTTCTCTTCACAAGAAGTAATAACGCTCTCTTACAAGCTGGAATTTGAGACTACTAACATATAGATGAGTATGAAACTCTAGTGTTGGGATTGAGGGATGCCAAAGACACAACCATTGACAGTTTGGCATTTTTTGGTGATTCTAATTTGATTATAAACCAAGTCAAAAACATCTATCAAGCTAAAAAATAGAGGCTCAAGAAATACAGGAATGAGGTATGGGACCTGGTTGACAACTTATTTTTAGCATTTAACATATCCTTCATTCCTAAAGAGGCAAATCAGAAGGAAGATTCTTTGTCCTTGGTTGCATGTACCTACAAACTTCCTATTGGTCCAAATCTTAAGTATCAAGTAGAATTCAGACATAGGACAACAATATCAGACAACATAAAGCATTGACAAGTCTTTAGTGATGATTTGGAGCTACAAAGGTTTATGCAGACCATTGAAGAATTCTCCAGTATCTCAATAGATCAAGAGGGTGAAGAGGATGAATAAGAAAATCAACAAACATCTCATATGTTGAACAAAGTGGTTGGCCACAACATTGTTGAACTTAAAACAAATCACATCCCCAAGGGTCTAGTGCCACTGGAAAGGTTAATAGTTATGATGTCTCCGGAGAAGTTGCCATCAAAAATCAAGAAGAAGAGGTAATGGACTACAACATCGGGACTGTTGAAAATCCCAAAATAGTCAAATTGTCCAAGGCACTAGCTGCAGAACAAAAAGACAGGTATGTCATCCTAATGAAAAAAAAATTTGATGTTTTTTCATGATCGTATGAGGAATTGAAGAAATTTGAAACTGACATCATCCAGCAAAAGATCCATCTAAAGGTTGGTTCTGAGCCATTCATACAGAATATTAGACAATTTAATCCAATGTTGATGTCCATTATTGAAAAAGAGATGAAATGAATGCTTGAGGTACTCGGATTGGGTGGCCAACTTGGTACCTGTCAAGAAAACAAGTGGGAAAATACGCTTGTGTGTTGATTTCATAAATATCAACAAGTGTTATCTAAAGGAAAATTACCCCCTGCCCAAGATGGACCATATTTTGCAAGGGTAGTAGATGTCCACAAGATTTCCTTGTTGGATGGATACTCTGGTTATAACCATATAGCAGTGTGTGAAAGGGACAAAGAAAAAACTGCATTCACCACCCCATGGGGGACATTTATGTATGACAAGATGCCCTTCGGACGGATGAATGCAGGGGCCATCTTTCAAAGAGCCATGGACATAGCCTTTGTGGGGGAAAAAGACAAATTCATTGTTATATATTTGGATGACATCGCCATTTTCTCCAAATCCGATGAACATTTACAGCACCTTCAGCATATTTTCCAGAAATGCAGAAGATATGGGATCTCTTTGAATCCTAGGAAGTCACACTTTTCCATGCCGAAAGGTAAGATCCTAGGGCACATCATATCAGCAGAAGGAATAAAAATATACCCAAGGAGATTTGATGCCATTTAGGAAATTTAAATCTCGAGAAATAAGAAGTCTATTCAATCTTTTATAAGCAAAATAAAAATTTTAAGGCGCTTTGTGCCAAACTTTGTTGAAATCATAAGTCCTATCACTAACATGTTGAAGAAATATGTTGTTATTAAGTGGTCATTGGAGGAAAAATCAGCATTCCAAAGGATCAAGCAAGTTTTAGTTGCAGCCCCTGTATTGGTCAACCCTAACTATTCCAAAGAATTATTAGCTTCTCTTTCGCTTCCGAGGAAACCATTGTTGCAGTACTACTGCAAAAAAATGAAGGACATGAACATCCCATAGCCTTTTTCAGCAAATCCCTCCAAGATGATGAGTTGAATTATGACATATTAGAAAAGAAATCTTTTGTGTTGGTCAAAGATTTGAAGGCATTCAGGGCATATGTGTTACAGTCTAGCATAACAACCTATGTTCCTAGCAGCAATGTCAAAGAAATTCTAGTCCAACCAGACAATGAAGGGAAGAGAGGGAAATGGATTGTCAAATTATTGGAGTATGAACTGCACATAAAACCCACCAGGTTATTTAAGGGACGGGGACTTGTCAAATTGTTATCAGAGTCAAACTGTAAAGTGTTGGAATAAAATCATACCTTCACCCAATCGGATGCACCCATGACACAGTTTGGAAAGGACAACATGCAAGTATTTGAAAACTACTCTTCTTCACCTTGGTACAGAGATGTTATTTACTTTCTGCAACATCTAGAATGCCCACTAGATTTGAAAAAGACAAGGGCTAGGTCTCTCAAATTAAAATCTGTAAAATTATGCATTTTAAATCAGAACTTGTATTGGAGGGATCCTATTGGCATCCTATTAAAATGTCTTGATGAAGATGAATCTAAACAAGTCACAACATATATGCACATAGGAGTTTGTGGAGGACACCAGCATTGGAAAGCCACAGCCCTCAAAACACTAAGGGCAGGGTACTACTGGACCACCCTTTTCTCTGATTGATTTACCACAGTAAGGGTTGGCAATGAATGTCAGAAAGTTTGCAGACAAACATAAATTACTCTCACTACCCATAAATCCTATCACTATCAGTTCCCCTTGCAAAGATGGGGATTAGATTTCATAGGTGAGATAAATCCACCCTCCAGTGGGTAGCATAAGTGGATTCTCACTGCCACTGACTACTTTACCAAATCAATCGAGGTTGTGCCCACTAGGAATTCTACTAACAAGGTGATCATGAATTTCCTGGAGACAAATATCTTTGCCAGGTTCGGTCTCTCTAGAAAGTTAATAACAGATAATGCCCAGGCATTCAATTCCAATGCCTTGATTGACTTCTGTGGTAGCCATAACATTTCCTTAACACATTCCACACCCTACTACCCTCAGGGAAATGGGTTGTTCGATTCATCAAACAAGACTCTCGTCAAGATCATCAAGAAATTGTTGATTGAAAACAAGAAATCTTGGGACTCTAAACTTAAGTATGCCTTGTGGGCTGACAGGATCAACATCAAGAGATCTTTGGGAACCTCACCATTTCAGCTAGTCTATGGGATAGATGTTGTCTTCCCTACTCAACTCGGTTTACCAATCCTAAAATTCTTATAGGAAGAAATTGAGGAGCCAAATGACATCCAGAGGAGAATCTTTTAGATTATAGAGGTTCAAAAAAAGAGAGAAGCACTGAATCAGATAACTGAGACATACCAAAGCAAGGTCAAATCAACTTTTGAAAAGAAAACCAAGAAGGAGATATTTCAAGAGGGAGACTTGGTCCTGAGATGCGATGCCATAAGGGAAGAAAATCCTAAGCATGGTAAGTTCGATAACCTTTGGTTTGGCCCTTTTAAGGTGGTTAAGGTTCTGGACAATAACACATTTTTTTTACACAATCTAAATGATATTGAAATATTTGGAGACCCAGTAAATGGGTGCTTCCTGAAACATTATTTTGCTTGAAAGACTGAGGGAAGGTCCCTCTTGTACCATAGTAGTTGTTATTTTTCATTTGCATTTGATTAGTTAGTTTGTGTGTGAATAAAGACTCCATAGCCCAACAAAGGCACTAGGGTGTAGCTATAGTTTTGAATTTCAGAGATGCATGGCTGAGAGACAGTGATAGATATACATGGTTGAGAGACAGTGATAAATATACATGGTTGACAGACATACACAAAGGTAAGTTGAGGAGTGGGAACAAGTTATTGAATTCCAAGGCACCTGATCTGTTGTTCTTAGCACCCCACAGGGGGGTGTTGTTCCCAGTTGGAGCCAACGTTGAGACCTAAGTCTGCACCCCTGCCCCTCCTCTCTCATTACCCTATACCTCCATAAAAAATCGTACCTTTTCTGTTGGTTAAGTTGGTCCCCCATTACTGTTAGAATTGAAAATGCAGAAAACACAATTCACATATGATAATTAACAATCACACACATAAGAAACACAGGATTTCACGTGGTTCACCCAAACCTTGGGCTACATCCACCAAGCATAGGCATTGGTTGTCTTATTATTCAGATAATGGAGATTACAGCAGACTAGCAAGCTCTCACTATGTCTCTCTCTTTTCCTCTACGGGCTTACATGTATTTATATACATTTACAAGAAACTGATTATTAAATGCAATCCCTATCCATATTCTAACTTGGTCTATTTGGTTGTAACCAACGCAGAATAATAGGATCCAAATCCATCAGTGGAGAAATTCGTTGTCACCAAATCCCAACAATATCCATCTTGACAACAATTAACTTGATACCTTGCTCCTTCCTTTTGTTTATCACCTTTTCTGCAAGCCAAGAGAAGCCAAGCACCACTACAAATTCTCCAATAAAATTGGTTTCATGATCTCTCCTGTGTGACTTGTACAAGTTTGGATTTCCTGAGGGGTCACTCCACCTCCAACAAGTCTTCCACAAATTTGTTTTGAAACATATTTAGTGATAGATCTCCATCTATCCAAAACACCTATAAAATATACATTACAATTATCACAGACCATCTCAGTGTAACCATTATAGGTGACAATTGTGCTTCTCAAACGTTGAAGCACCCATTTCACTGCAACACATGAATCTGTCACGTATCTGACAACATTATTAGCATGTGAAACATCTGGTCTTAACCATTTCATCACATACAACAGACCTCCTATTGAACTTACACAAGACATAACCTTTTCTTCTTTATAGACAAGCCCTATGCTTGAAGAAAACTTAAAATGGAAAGCAAGAGGGATAAAAATTGGTTTTACAATGTTCATACTGAACTCCAACCACAACTTACCATTACCATCTTTGTGTACTTCCATGCCCATAATTTGCTTTGCTGCTTCTTGATCCCTCATCTAAATTGTGTTGTCCACCTGAGTCATTTTCTTACTGATTTTATCCATGCTTCGACTTGCATCGAGCATATCATCAGCAAATAACATCAAGACTATGAATGTACTATAAACTATATATTCATTCCTACCCTTTGAAAAATTCTAACTCATTATGAAGGATTCAAACCTCTTGTATATTTGACTGGGTACCAATAGGCCATACAATGAATTATCTAGCATGCAAACAAATTTACCGTTGCAATCTTGAATCAAGCCTTTTGGTTGTTCCATACATACTATATCTTTGTCAATGATGACCTTGTGAGAAGTAGGATCCCACACACAACATCCCTTTATACCACCATCATAACTTGCAAAGATATAAAACAAGCAGGAATTCAGAAACAAAGATTTTAAGTCTGGAAATGATTTACTGCTTACCAATACCTGCAATTCTTCCTTGCTCTTATGACCTTGATGCTTTTGCCATAAACAAGAAGATACATCTATCACTTTAGATGCCACTTCAGTACTCCCTTCCATCTTATAAAGGTTATCAACCTTTGTTGCCTTCATCACTACTAAACTACCTTTTGACAATGTGAGTGCTCCACCTTGACATGTATACTTATATCCACAAGAATCCAACACTCCCAATGAAATCAAATTTGATTTAAGCTCGGGTACATATCTAACATCCATTAATTCCCTAACAATACCATCAAACATCCTGATTCTAATACTGCCAACCCCAACAGTTTTACAAGGAATACCATTTCCCATAAACACTACGCCCTCATCAACATATTAGTAAGAAATGAACCAATTTCTATGTGAGCACACGTGGTGGGAGCACCTGAATCTAACAACCATTCTTCTTGATATTATAAATTACTAAAAATGGATAAAACTTGATCACTCATACCTGAATTTGTTACAGCCAAATTTGCTTCCTTCGTAGATTTTTCCTCAGATTCCTTTCTCTTCCAGCAATCTTTCTTGAGATATCTTGTTTTTCCACAGTACCAACATTTTTCGTTACCCTTTATGTGTCTTGACTTAGATCAAGAAAAACTTCTCTCATTCTTCTCTTTAGTTCGACCTCTTACCACCATCGCCTCTGAAGTTGACATTTCTTGACTAGATTTTCTCCTCGTCTCCTTAGCCAACAAAGCTCCCACAACAGAGTCATAATCTAAAACATCTATTGAGCTAAAGCTAATAGAGGTGACTAGATTATCCGAAGACTTAGGCAACGAACACAATAGTGTATTATCCTTATATTCATCTTCGAATTTAACTTCCATACTAGTCAATTGAATTATAAGGGTATTGAAGGTATTTAAATGGTTAGCAACTTTTGTACCTTCTTTCATATGCAAACTGTACAACTGTCTCTTCAAGTAGATTCTGCTCGTCAAGGACTTTGTCATATATAGACTTTCCAACTTGCTCCATAATCTTGATTTTGTATCATTTCCTACGATATTAAACAGAACATCATATGCCAGACATAAACGAATGGTACTAAGAGCTTTCGCATCCAGATCTTCCCATTCTCATTCTGTCATGGTTGTTGGTTTCTTTGAATTGCCTGCCAATGCTTTTTGCAACCCTTGTTGCACCAGTAAATCCCCCATCTTGAGCTTTCAAAGCTCAAAGTTTCTTTTACCAATGAACTTTTCAACTTCAAACTCCAAACTATGCATCTTAGCCATTAGCAAAAAATACTCCTAATGCCCAAATTATTGCTTATAATAATCAAGTCCCTTTGAAAAATCTGTGGAGAAAAAAATGATATAAACCTCAAAAGGTTTAAAAAGAAAAAGTTTAATAAAAGGTTTAATTAAAAAACCCTTTTACCAACCTCACCTTTTATTTTAAAATAAAAATAAAAAAAACACCTTTTATAAGTATCCACCTTCACACATACACTCCTTCACCTTTTTAATGCATACACTTTATACCTTTTTGCATACTATATTCCAAAATATAGTAAATCTTTTAAAGAAGTCTTGACTTGTTAACGTTTCTTAAAAGGAAATTCAATTTTAAAAAACCACTTGAACTTAAAAACATGCCCTTTTAAAACCATGTGAATTTAATTTAAGAGATCATGACTTTTTTATTTAAGAGAGGCGTCGCACCTCACACTACCACTTGAGTGCGGCGATCTCAAAAAATCTTTTCACCTCTCGATACACTAGGACTGGGACAATTCTCGGTTCTTACTACCACTGGAGTGCGGCGATCTAAAAAAGTCTCTGCATTGTTCTTCTTCCTTGACCGCGACGATTTCAGTGTTTTTGCATGAGCGTAAGTTCGAGTAATCATACATCGCACCTTTCGAGAGGAGGGACCTGCGGCGATGTAGAAATCGACGCACCTCACATGGATGTTGTTGTTCCTCCGAAATTTGACACTCCTCCAACCAGCGCTGATACCACTTGTTAGAATTCCAAATGCGGAAAACACAATTCACATATGATAATTAACAATCACACAGAGAAGAAACACAGGATTTCATGTGGTTCACCCAAACATTGGGCTATGTCCACCAAGCATAGGCATCGGTTGTCTTATTATTCAGATCATGGAGATTACAGCAAACTAGAAAGTTCTCACTCTGTCTCTCTCTTTGCCTCTATAGGCTTACGTGTATTTATATACATTTACAAGAAAATGATTATTAAATACAATCCCTATCCATATTCTAACTTGGTCTATTTGGTTGTAACCAATGTAGAATAATAGGATCCAAATCCATCGTTGGAGAAATTCATTGTCACCAAATCCCAACAATTACTAAATGACTCAGTTTTTATCATTACCTCTCTTGACTGATTTTTTGCACCATCTTTTGTTTTCTTGAAGGGTAATTACATGTTATGGTTTGAGTTTGAAGTACTTGTCATCATATTTTCCATTGGTTGAACTCATAGCAGGTGTAACAGTGTTTTGTATGCACATATAGGGATGATTGCAAGAACTAAGCTATTCTTGCAAATGTGGTGTGATGTTCTGTTCTCAAGATTAGGCCAACAGGGAGTGACTTACTAGTCTATTTTTTCTCGTAGACTATAGTCAGGCACAAATAGGGAACGAGAGGAGAAATAAGGGTGATTTGGTGGCTAAATGATGAATTAAGCCAAAAAGCATAGGAAAAGTCACTTAAGCCTAAGTCAACAAATAAATAGAACGAAAATGTGTTAAAGGGGGACTTAATTAATTAATTACTCACCTTGGGAGGAAAAGCACCTAGCTTAATTGATATCAATGGTGAATTAGATCGGGAAGAGTATAAAGGGAGGAATTCGACCTAATTCCTCATTATGTTATGATTTGATTGTTGAGATATTTGTAGAGGAGGAGGAAATCGACCCCCTTGTTGTTTTGTAGATTTTTTGAGGAAACCACCACCATTGATCGGTTCGGTGTTGAGAAACACACCCTAGCCTATCAAAGATACCATCCAGGTATTTCACTGTGCATTTCAAGTATCTAGTTAAGTGATTGTGCAACTCAGCCAGTGAGGGTGCAAGGGTTAGAGAGAGGGTTTGTGTGGTCGCTTGAGACAGTTCAATATTTTTCCGATTCCTTCCGACCCATTAGAGAGCTAGCCAGGGCGCACATATTGAGCCACCTATCGTTAGTTTACAACGGTGGAATCTCCCATAAGGCACTAAACAATCATTTAGGGTGAAACTCTTGAGGAAGTACATTTGGGATTCCAGGGGGTAATCCGGAGAAGATCTGAGGAAACCCTTCTGACCCATTACAGAGGAGGCCAGAACGATCCTTTCGAGTCATACATCATCATATTTTGTCAATGGGATCACTAGGGTGAACTCCCACAACCCAGGAGGTGCACAAACCCCCAGGGGTGACATCTAGAGCTTTAGAGGTCGGATCTTCAATCCAACAGTCACAAAGATCAACCTAGAGGTCAGGGCGCTTCTTTTGAGACAATTTGTGGTCCATTCCAATGGGTATCACCATCATGGTGAATTTTCCAAATTCTGCAGCAGTTACCGTGAGCTTATGAACTGCTTTTTGTCAATCTATCCACGCATGCACAAATCAACCTTCATTCTTCTGACCACGGGTATTTCTTGTTAGTTGATTTGTATTCAAGTGACGATACATGAGATCTAACTAATGATTAGTATATCTGCTCCCAGCTTATTATTGTATTTCTTGTTTTTTACTCAGTATATATATCAGTGAGATGTGTTGTCCTTTCTTTCGCATGCATTATCTTTATACTATTAAAACACTTAATGAATGAAAGAAACATGCGAAAATCACCGAGCATGTTCACACATTAACTCAAATGCATCCAAAAACCCCTAGAGTATCATACTTTAGTGACAAAACCGTAGTTTAGCAGTAAATATCGAGATCAGTTGGATCAGGGATATTTCAGTGGTATCAGAGCCTTCTTAATGCCAGCCTGTGAATAAGTGCTTATCATGACCCCATGATTCCAAGAATAGGTGAAGAATACCCAGAGGGTCGAGGACATATTGAGGATGAGTACATTCAGTATCATAGAGGTCATAACAGAGATAGGAGGGATAGAAACCGAAGGGATTACACCCCCTTCCACACTTAGTCGGGTATAGAGCCAGAGATAGAGGACAAAGAGCATATCAATTCAAAAACAGAGGTCGAGATAAAGGGGACTATGGGCGATAGGCGTGAGACACTCGAGGGTAGGGGGAAAGGCCCTGAGACACATATTGATAGTACGCATGCCATGTTGAATGACCTAGCTAGGGGATAGAGAGACTTGTTGACATCCATACAACAGATGAACATCAATGCACATATGCTCCACCATAGCATGAGCACTATAGGTGCCAATGCCGCAAGAGGGCCGAGTGGTTTAGGAGGACACCAAAGAGGTGGGGTCAGTAGCTCTAGTGGATCTCAGGGTGGGGTTAGTTCAAACCCTTCAATAGTCCAATATTACACATCATCTAAGAGGATTCCCCGACCTTTATACCCAGATTTCCAAGTAGGACAGTCATTGGGACAGCCAAGGCAGACAGGAGAACAGTCGAGTCAGGGACAGGAGGTGCAACAGGATCCGTTTAGGGAGTACAGGAGAGACTACTTGGCACTATGACCAGATTTCCATGCAAACATGAGTTTGATGGAATAATGTTCGATCAGATATCGAAACAGACCCCAGGAGGCACAAAGAAGCAACGAGAAAACTCACAACATGGATTTCATCAAGAAAGTGGGAAAGTTGAACATTCCTACTTTTGACGGATCATCACGTTGCTCAGCTCAATCATGTTTTCATAAGCATGCCACATACTTCAAGCTTAACCCAATCACAGAGTCAGAAGCTATCAGCTTCACCACATTGCACTTGGAGGGGGAGTCCCGTGAGGGGTGGTAACATGGGCTGGTGATGTTGGGTCGCAACCACATAACTTCATATTTGGAGTTCACTGAGAGGTTGATGGAGATATTTGACAAGAGAGATCCAGAGCTTCACTTTAGGGACCTCACACAGTTGAGGCATACTGGATCAGTTGATGCCTTCATCTCAGAGTTCCAACGGAAGGCAGTGGTTGTATCTGATATATCAGACCACAGATTGGTGATGTTATTCATCGAGGCATTGAAAGAACCATTGAGGGGTTGGGTTAAGGATTTCAAGCCTCACAACTTACAGGAGTCTGTTGTGCACACGAGAGACATGGGGGACTCGGCGCTAAAACCAAAAACCTTTACCAAATCCTTTGTACCACAAAGAGACAAGGATCAGATAAATCCTCAAAGGGAATGGAAGGGTAAGCCCAAATTGGATGATGACACGAGACGGGAGTTGATGAGGAAGAATATTTGCTTCTCTTGCAGAGACCCTTGGGTCTGAGGGCATCAATGTATGGGAAAGAGACAGATCCACTACATTGAAGTGGAATCAGGGAGCGAGGAGGAGGATGAGGATATCGAGGCATAGGAAGACAGTGATTCATAAGATGAGACCACACATGGGCTAGAGCAGTAGCCGAAGAAACCTCAGATACCAGTAGGGGCACCGCCCAAGGAGGAGACCAGACCTCATATAGAGCTAAAAGGGAGAACCATAGAAACCCTTTCAGGAGTACTCGGGTACAACACTCTCAGGCTCAAGGGCCTTGTACAGGGGCTACGCATGACTGCTTTAGTTGATGGTGGGGCCACCCACAATTTTATAGATGCATTTTTGGTAGCCAAGAGGGGGTTACGCACTAAGGAGTTTGAGGGATTCCACGTGGTAGTGGAAGATGGATACACAATGGCATGTTTGGACATGATCCCATACCTAGAGGTCAAACTAGGCAACTACACCATGATAGATACCTTCTATGTAGTTGACCTATCAGATATTGATGTCGTATTGGGGGTACAATGGTTATATTCATTGGGGGAGATTGGTTTCAACTATCAGACGTTGACCATGAGCTTCAGAGACGCTAATGGATCGAGGGTGGTGTTGAGAGTCATGTCTACAGGAGCACAAAGAGTAGCATCAACAAAAATGATGGAGCAGATCTTTCGTCACACTGATGTGGCCTATCCAACAAAGTATTTGATCACCACGCAGAAGGATTTAAAGGGAAGAGAGCATTACCATCCACAGATCAGAGGGATTCTGAGTCAGCATAAGCCAGTGTTTGGGCCAATACCACCAAGGAGACCACCAGACAGGAGACTTGAGCACACAATCGAGTTGGAGGCAGGGGCTACACTGGTGATCACCACGTCGTATAGGAACCCCAAGAAATTTAAGGCTAAGATTGAGAAAGAAATCAAATAATTTCTTGTGATAGGGCACATCAAGCCCATCGTGAGTCCTTTTGCATCTTCAGTCGTTATGGTACTAAAGAAGGATGGCACGTTGCAAATGTGCATCGATTACAGAGCACTCAACAAGAAAATGATAAAGAATAGGTACCCCATTCCGCGCATAGATGAGTTGATGGACGAGTTACATGGGGTAGTTTTCTTCACCGAGATTGATCTGCAGTCAGGATATCATCAGATCAACATCAGGGAGAAAGATATTGAGAAGACAACGTTTAGATGCCATTTCGGACACTTTGAGTTCTTGGTCATGTCGTTTGGATTGACCAACACACCTGCCACTTTCTAGTCTTGCATGAACCACACCTTCAGAGGGCAGTTGAGGAAATACCTTTCGGTATTCTTCGATGATATATTGATCTGCAGCAAGACATGGGATGAGCATCTAACACATTTGGAGGAGTTCTTGGACATTATGCAGGCACATTCATTATATGCCAAGGAGTCCAAATGTGAGTTTGGCATGAGATAACTACTGTACTTGGGGCATATCATCAGTGAGCAGGGAGTACATGTTCATCAGGACAAAATCAGGGCCATTTCGGATTGTCCAACACCCAAGAACCTCACATAGATGAGAGGATTATTTGGGTTATACAGTTACTACAGACAGTTCGTCAGAGGCTTTTCACAATTGGGAGCACCACTCATAGATTTGACCAATAAGGGCATCTTTTAGTGGACAGAGGCACAAAAAACATTTGAGAAAATGGATGTTATGAGCACATGCCCTGTTCTATCCCTTCTGGATTTCTCACATCCCTTCGTCTTAGAGTGTGACGCATCAAGGGTGTAGATTGGAGCAGTTTTGATGCAGGGAAGCCACCCCATTGTATTTGAGAGAAGGAATCTCAACGAGTCGAAGAGACTCTATCCTATTTACGACAAGGAAATGCTAGCAAACATGCATGCCTTAACCAAATTCAGGCAGTATCTAGTAGGTAGCAGATTTGTCATGAAGATTGATCACAATAGTCTCAAGTATTTCCTGGATCAAAAATACCTCAGTGAGAGACAACAGAAATGGGTCTCAAAGATCCAAGCCTTTGACTTTGACATTGAGTATGTCAAGGGAAAGAGGAATGTCATAGCATATGCCTTGTCCAGGAGGCCACCAGGGTGTTCGATGATGGATGTTTTCACAGATTGTAAAGCTCATTTGTTGGTAGACTATTCCAAAAACAAATTTCATTGTGAGATGATGGATGGACAGGTGGTTGATGATAGATACCAGGTTCTAGATGACGTCATTTTATATAAGGACCAGATCTGCTTGGTTCCAGAATCTACCCTTAAGGGGAATATCTTGAAGGTGTGTCATGATTCGCCTACAATAGGGCATCAAGGGTACTTCAAAACGTATAGGCAGATCAGGGAGAGATTCGCATGGAAGGGTCTCAAGGATGATGTACTGAAACACATTTGGGAGTGCACGACTTATCAGCAGAACAAGTCCGAGAAGACACACCCCGCGGGGTTGCTTCAACCTCTACCATTCCATAGCAGAAATGGGAGATCATTTCTATGGATTTCATTACAGGCCTTCCTCGAGTGCAAGGCAGGGACTGTGTATTTTTGGTGGTCGACAAACTGACCAAATTTGCACATTTCTTTTCCATACCCATGGACTACAAGGCCATACAGGTAGCAGAGTTGTTTTTCAAAGAGGTATTCTGGTTGCATGGTTTACCTAGGAAGATAGTCAGTGATAGATATGGGTGCTTCATCAACGCGTTTTGGCAGGAGATTTTTTGGTTGGCAGGCACAGAGCTAGCTACGAGTACCAACTACCACCCACAGACAGATGGACAGACAAAGATTGTCAACAAATGGGTGGAGGGGTATCTGAGGAACTATGTGGGAGGGCAGCAGTGCACATGGGTGAAATGGTTGCACATGGGTGATTATTTCTACAACATGACTTACCATATGTCTATCAGGATGTCAACATTCAGAGAATTGTATAGATACGATGCACCCTCTTTTGTGGAGACCTTGTTTAGTGATAGAAGGGTCTCGGGGGCCAAAGATTGGGTGGAGGAGAGTCAGAGGATTCTCCAGGAAGTGAGGAAAAACTTGCAGACAACTCAGAACCAGTAGAAGATCTATGCAGACAGGAACAGATTCGAGTGTAGTTTCGAGGTAGGAGACTTGGTTTTTTTGCGATTACAACCATACAGGCAATCCTCCTTGAAGAGGAGCAGAGAAAATAAGATGAAGTCAAAATTTTATGGGCCATACAGAGTCATTAGGAGGGTAGGCGAGGTGGCATATGAACAAAAGATACCAGAGGGTAGAAAGATTCATAACGTCTTTCAGGTTTCTTGCCTTAAAAAGGCAGTGGGACAGTAGGTCAGCACTTCAGAGGAGTTTCCACCCTTGGATGAGGAGGGTCAGTTGCAGCTAGTGTCGGAGGAGTTTCTCGAGCAGAGAGAGCATAGGTTGTGGAGAAGGGTCATTAGGGAGTTCTTGGTTAAATGGAGGGGTCTTCCAGTGGATGATGCCACATGGGAGGGAGAGCATATTTTGCAACACCCACGATTGATGTTGCTTGAGGACAAGCAATCTCGGGAAGGGAGGAATGTGATGTTCTATTCCCAAGAGTAGGCCAGCAGGGAGTGACTTAGTAGTCTATTTGTTCTCATAGACTATAGCCAGGAACAAAGAGGGAACCAGAGGAGAAATAAGGGTGATTTGGTGGCTAAACAATGAATTCCAAAAAGCATAGGAAAAGTCACTTAAGCCTAAGTCAACGAAGAAATAGAACGAAAAAGGTGTTAAAGGGGGACTTAATTAATTAATTACTCAACTTAGGAGGAATAGTGCCTAGCTTAAGTGATGTTAATGGTGAATTATATCGGAAAGAGTATAAAGGGGGGAATTCAACCTAATTCTTCATTATGTTATGATTTGATGTTGAGATATTTGCAGAGGAGGAGGAAATCGACCCCCTTGTTGTTTTTTGGATTTCTAGAGGAAACCACCACCATTGATCAGTTTTAGTGTTGAGAGACACATCCTAGCCTATCGGAGATACCATCCAGGTATTGCATCGTGCATTTCAGGTATCCAGTTCAGTGATTGCGCAACTCAGCCAGTGAGGGCACAAGGGTTAGAGAGAGGGTTTGTGTGGTCGCTTGAGACAGTTCGGTATTTTGTTGATTCCTTCTGACTCATTAAAGAGCTAGCCAGGGCTCACCTATTGAGCCACCTATCGTCATTTTCTGATGGTGGAATATCCCAGAAGGTAGCAAACAGTCATTTAGGGTGCAAGTCTTGAGGAAGTACATTTGGGGTTCCAGGGGGTATTTCAGAGCAGATCCGAGGAAACCCTTCCGACCCATTACAGATGAGGCCATGGAGATCGTTTTGAGTCATACATCATCATATTTCATCGGTGGGATCACTAGGGCACACTCTCATAGCTCAAGAGGTGTGAAAACCCCCATGGGGTGACATCCGGAGCTTCATAGGTCGGATCTTCAATCTGACAGTCACCAGGATCAACCTAGAGGCCAGGGCGCTTCTTTTGAGACAATTTCCAGTCCATTTTAATGTGTATCTCCATCAGGGAAAGTTTTCCAGACTCTACAACAGTTACCATGAGCTTTCGGACTGTTTTTTGTCAATCTATTCGTGCATGCACAAATCAGCCTTCATTCTTCTGATCATGGGTATTTCTTGTTAGTTGATTTGTATTCCAGTGACGATACATGAGATCTAACTGATGATTAGTTTATCTGCTCCCAGCGTATTATTGTATTTCCTACTTTTTCCTCAGTATATATATCAGTGAGATGTGTTGTCCTTTCTTTCGCATGCATTATCTTTATACTGCAAAAACACTTAATGAATGAAACACACATGCGAAAATCACCAAGCATGTTCACAGATTAACTCAAACACATCCAGAAACCCCTAGAGTATCAAACTTCAGTGAAAAAATCATAGTTCTACAGTAGATATCCAGATCAGCTAGATCAGGGATATTTCATGTGGTTGGTGCACTAATTTTTTAAACTATTTAATAATTTAATGTGTCATTATAAATGTTTAAACTATTTGAATGGTGTCTGCATACGTGTGTGATCATAAAAGAGCACCTCCACACCAGTTTACATGCAGTTTCATCATTATACAACATCAGTCATAGTCGTGAGAACTGTATTATTCAATAATGGCTACTACATCTTGAATGGAGGGTTAACAGCATGCAAGTATCGATTTCAACATGAGGAGATTCACATTCACTACATCGTCGACAACAAAATTACTATGTACACCATGGTTCCTCCCCGAGAGCGATGGAAATTGAACAGCACTGAGCCACATTTTGAGGCCATACCCGAAATCAAGGATATTTTCGTAAAGGCAGAATGGTATGACTTCATGTGTGCATTTGAAGGACACCACACATGCTATGTTGTTCGCGCAGACGTTTGATGGCTTCCATACCCATCTCGGGGATACCTGGATTCATATTACATAACACTTCATTGGATAAGCTTGCGCTCTCCCTGTCTGTGGGGAAAAGTGGTTTAAGAAAGGCAAGCTTCCTCCTGACCTCTGCAATAAATTCCTGGTTCTCGAGCACCAAGACCCTGACTGGAGCCAAGGAATCCAGGTGTTGTGGATAAAGGAAGATTGGAAAGGAGCCCTAGCAGCAGTGTAGAGGTATATAAGAGGTGAGGGTCGATTCAACATAGTACAATGTTATCACCTTCATTCCTTATGCATCTAAGTGGATATAAAGAGCTAAATTTACCCTATTACCTGCTTAAAATCCTAACCAAAATGGCCAGGAGGGTTCAAAGCCACCCTGAATTTGCTCATAGGAGCATGTACCATCAAGCCTTAATCAAATTTTTGGTGTCTTTCGCTTTAGAGGAACTTGAAATGCCTTGGGGTTATTTCTTGAAATCTGTGGGATTAAAAGAGCAGGAACAGGTGCCCGATTCGTAGAATGAAGGTGATGCAAGTAAAGATAAGACAGAGGTCAAGGTATCTCCAGAGCTTGGGAGCTTGATGAAGCTTGTCCAACCTGCAACAAATAAGGGGAAAGACCCTAAAACAAGGAACACGCCCTTGAAATCAAACAAGCCAGAGACGTCCATGAAGGAGGAGTCCCCTCGCATGCAACTAAAGTCTTCTAAGAAAAAAGGGAAGGAGAGAAAAAGTGGCAAAGCTTCCCACATGCACCCACCTGCACTGGAAACACCACAGAGGTCTCTGTCATCCAACCATCCAGAGGAGGAGCAGAGAAACCCCATCGAGCAACAACCTAATAAACTTGTGACTAGAATGAGGGGCCAACTTGGATCTATATCACGCAACAATGAAGTGGTTAAGGGAAAGGTTGTTCCTACAGAACCCTTGCCTAAAGCATCCCCTGCAACTAGAAAAGACAGGAAGAGGAAGGGCGAACAAAACATTGAAGCACCAAGCAAGCCAAACAAAAAAAACTAGAATTACAAATCAATTGAGGCTGAACTCCAAGGATATTTTTAAGCCATCACTAAAAGACCCCCAACCAATTTTGATCGAGGATGATGACAATCCTGAATTTTCCAGCATGGAAGAAATGGTAGTCAATGTTTTGAAGGGAATGACAATGAAAAAGGAGAAATAAAAGTCTCATGAGGGTGAGACTACAAAAACAACATTTGTAACCGTGAAAAAAGAGTATCCTACAGACTCTAGTCAACAGGGAATACAGGGTTATGGACTTGATCTTGAGAAAGACTCTATTGGCACCTCACCACATGCAGGGGATCCTTACCCTAATTCACAAGACATTAAACCAGAGATTAAAATCGATACTTTGGGAGTACAGGGGTCCATTAAAGGAACACAAGGAAAGGAACATGAGGTAATACACAAATATAATATGAGAACAAGGAGTAGAACATTGGCTTACCACAAAAAGTATATCACAAAGCAATATAAGAAGAAGATTCAGGTTGAGGTCAAAACAGAGAAGGTCGATGACAACCAACAAGTGCAAGAACTGAAGCTTCAAGTCCAGACCTTGCAACACCACAACCAGTAATTGGAAAAAATGTGCTCCATACTACAGAAGATGTATCAAAGACTCCAGAAGAAACACCAAAATACTTGCTTCTTTCTGAAGGAGATAATTTGAAGAATGGCGTTGCTATGAAGGAGTACCTAAAGAAGATGATTGTCTATCTAGTTATCTCCCAGTTGGCCTCCATCAATGTGAATGGATACAAGTGCTCAATACAGAACCTAGTTCTATCAGTCCTAGTCATTTTTGTCAAATCTCAGTTCACTTCAGCATATGCATCAGTTTAGTTTTATCATTAGTAACAGTTTTAGTTGTTTAAGTTCAAGACATTTTTTTTAAATCAAGGCATAATAAGTGGTCATCTGTGTTTGATATGAACCACTTCCTTTTTTTTAAGTCAAGTGTGAAGTATGCATTATTATACTCCAGCAATATTACTAAGTCAATAAGTTGTTCTCCAACTGATAGTGTAGAGTTAAGCCTCAGTTTCACATGGACGAGAGCCTCTACAACTTGTTTTTGTATCAATGGAGGGTTCGGTGTTTGGGAAGGAAATCGATATATCAAACTGGTTAAACCTGTTCTATGATTGGATTAAAGCTCTCTACCTGGTGAATATGCTTTTGATGACAGCGTGCTTTATGTTCAAATCTATGTGTTCTTTCTCTTATCTTGAATGTGTTGGAATCTTTTACAGACAGCGTATTCTTGTCATTGATGACAAGTACAACAACGATGATGGCTTAAGTACAGGAAGAATGTGTCAGGCAAGCACCAGAACAATTTTGGGAAGACGCAGAAGAGCAATCTTGATAAGATCAGAAGACATACTGCAGAGTATGCGTGTTTTTCATTGATGGCAAAGATCATGACCAACAGCGTAGGGATAATGGCATGGAAATGGAAAGTTCAACAAGTGATCGTTGGATCCCATTCAGAAGCGTAAACTCCAGGAGTCAAGGAAGCAACTCACGACAGAAAATCACGAAATGTGAAACCTTGACTTAATCTCCATTTTGGAGTTTTGGATACCGGGAGTTGGAGGTGTCAAGGAAACTCACGACAAGAATGATGAAATCGCGAAATGTGAAACCACGACATTTCGGAGTTTCGGATAAAGGGAGTTGGAGGAGTCAAGGAAGAAACTCACGGAAGGAACTCGCGATATGTGAAATCACGAAAAGATCTGGACCGTTGAATCATCAAGATTGTGGACCATTGATCTGACTCCATTTCGGAGTTTCGGATACCGGGAATTGGAGGAGACAAGAGTCGATACTCTTCATCACAGGAGTCCCAAAGTTGCGAAATGCAAAATGTCAAAATCCCGAAACAGGCACATCAACAAAGACTCCATTTCGGAGTTTCGCAGACCGGGAAATCAAAGATCAAAGGAACTTTAACCTTTGAAATAGAGAACCCCGAAATCCCGAAACAGGCACATCAACAAAGACTCCATTTCGGAGTTTCGCAGACCGGGAAATCAAATATCAAAGGAACTTTAACCTTTGAAGTAGCGAACCCCGAAATTCCGAAACAGGCACATCAACAAACCACGTCAACAGACCATGTCAGCAAGGACAGGTGGCAGCCTATGTCAGAAAGGACACGTGGTGCAATCATATAAGGACAAGTGTCAAGTTGATTTGGCATTTCAGGAACCTGGAAATCACAATTCTGAGTGACACATGGCAGACACACAGATCATGACACGTCATCGAGTGACGTCATTCCAGGAATTCAGTTTCATGAGTTTTAGCATCAACTCCCCCCCAAAGTCCCGAACGCCGAAGTTCCAGGGCGAAGGATAGTCGTCTAATCACCATGGATCGTGGACCGTTGATCTCAAGAGCGAAGCGCTCAAATGATTAGTGAGTGGTCATAGGATGTGGTCACATCGTCGAGAGTTGGAGGAAGGTGCTCACAACTAAACTCCATTTCGGAGATCGCGAATTGGAGAGTCGAGATGTCTCGCAACAAGAATTCACGACATGCCAAATCGTGAAATGTCGAAATGCGAAAATGCGAAATGCCTTTTGGTGCAGCCTATGGTCACCACTGGTGGTCACGTGAGGGGAAGAAGCTAGTGGAGCTCAACTTTTTCAGATTTTCGGGGATTGCGACTTGGAGTGTCGAGACTCTTCACCACAGGAATGTCGAAATGCGAAATGGAGAAATCAATGCAAGACCCTGTGCTTGTAATCCAACAGTGTTGGATACTTGGAAATTTGATCAAACGGATATTGTTGCTCTTCACAGTTAATTGATCAGTTACAATTCAGTTAGCAGAATTGAATCATGACTCTTAGATGGTTGGCAATTCAATTGTTGATGCATTTTCTTGGAGGTTCACAGTGTAACTGCTAGAAATGACTGATGGTTTCTGCTAGAGGAATCGAAGAGACTTCAGGGTGATCGCCAGAGAAGATGAAGAGTCTCGAGGCATATTCCAGTGGTATGAAGACTGTTCATAAAGGCTATTGACAGATGTAAGACCATTGGAGCCTAGAACTGCAACAAAGGGAATGAGCTCGACTGTGACAGAGAAGACAAAAAGTCTCGACTGCTGGAGAGGCTAAGGAATCTCGGCATAACACCCAGTGATCATGGATGCATGGGTTTAACCGCCAGAGAAGCTAAAGAGTTGCAATGATGATCAGGTAGAGCACTCGACATGGGGAGAGCATGCAGAAGCATTGTGAATAGAGAATGCATAAGATGCACACAGAGAATAAAAACGCAAAACAGAGAAGAGATTGGGGGCTGTTGAGAATGATTCAGGTGTGTAGAAGGAGGCAGAGTGCAGCAGCTGAAATGCACATAAGAGGAATGGTGCATTGAATGGACATGGCACACAGAGCATAAAAGGCAGAACAACAGAAAGCGCAAGGCATGTGTGCAGGAATATAGTGAGGCAGACAGAGCAGGGCAGTGTAGCAGAACAGTGATGAGACTGGTAAGCCATTGATGAACATTATATCACTGTAATAAGTTTCAGTAGCAAAGATTAATATTTCAGGGTGGTTGGGAGGTGCTAGGTAGGATTGTTGTCCTCAGAGGTTCAAGTGGGTGCTTGAACACATGGAGTTGGAGCTTCCATCTGGTTGCAGCCAGAGAAACTAGGGTGGTAGGGTGGTGCAAGGGAGAATTGGTGTTCTCTGTTTTACAGGTTGGTGCCTGTGTGACCGGAAGTTGGTGCTTCCATCCATTTGGTGTTGGAACACTTAGGGAGTTGTTGCTTCCTTCTAGTGGGTGCTAGAGAAACCAAGGAGTTGGTGCTTCCTTCTAGTAGGTGCTAGAGAAAACAGAGAGTTGGTGCTCTCAGCAAGTTGCAGCTTGCAAAATAGAGGTTGTAGCCTCACAATGAGTTGGAGCTCATATGTATGATAATATACAGAATGTAAATATTACTTATCATACCAAGAAGAAGAGGTTTTTACCCTTTATGGGTTTCCTTAGGAAATATTTGTCTCTGTATATTTCATATGTGTGACTGATGTCGAATGTTCTATTGCTTACTTCCCTGCATTATTGTGATTGTCATTAAGTGCTCTGCAAAGAGTTTAAAATAAGCATAATTTTTTAAGCACGGTGACAACTGATTCACCCCCCCCTCTCAGTTGTCCAACAATTGGTATCAGAGCCGGCTCCTTTTTATCTAAGGGTAGATCCTAGAGCTTAAACATGTCAATCCATGAAGGGAATTCAACCAATAAGGCCCCTCTGTTCAATGGAACAAACTTTGTCTTCTAGAAAGATAGAATGAGAACCTACATAATGGCTTTAGGTGCAGATGTCTGGGATGTGGTAGATATTGGTTATGCAAAGCTAGTTGTACTAGCTAATAAGGATGAAAAGCTAGAATTCAGCGTCAACGCTAAGGCTATGAATGCTATCTTGAGTGGGCTTGCAGAAGCAGAATTTGTAAAAGTTATGCATTTAGAAACTACCAAAGAAATGTGGGACAAACTTATTAGCAGTTATGAAGGTAATGAGAAGGTAAAAGATGCCAAGATTCAAACCTAAAAAGTACAGTTTGAAAAGCTACAAATGAAAAAAGATGAAACCATTGGGAAGTATTTTCTGAGAATTGAAGAACTAGTAAATGCAATGAAAGCACTTGGTGAAAAAATTGAGGAACCCTCTTTAGTTCAGAAAATTTTGAGATCTTTGCCAGATAGGTTCAACCCAAAGGTCTCAGCTATAGAAGAACTTAATGATATAAAGGCTTTGGCTTTTGATCAACTTTTAGGAACGTTGACTGCATATGAAATGAGGATAGTTACAGATAAACCCACCTCTAGAGAAGCATCATTTAAAGCAGATAAGAATGAAGATTCTGAGCCTGATGAAATTGAAGCAAAATTCGTGAGAAGACTAAAGAAAGGATCA
>ML819688.1:108964-123154 GCA_009831015.1 Picea engelmannii
ATATGGTCATAAAATCCTTGGATTGTATGCATCATGGAAGAAAAATGAAATTGCAGTAATAGAGATCGATGAGAATCAATGGGGAGATCCAAGGGTTGTTTGAAAAGTATGAGCTACAATTACGCAGTGTGTCAGTAGGATAGCAGCATCTTCAACAACAACATTTAGTTTTACAAAATGATATACATTACATCCTGTAGAGATAACAAGAGGAAAGACCTTGTCAAGGAAAGCTAACCTTTTAGGAACAAAGGGAGAAAATATTCAGAAGCAGAGAGATAACAGTGACAGGGGGAGTCATCCAGTTATGACAAGAAAAGGTTGATGAAGGAGTCCCAGTAAGAGAGGTGAGCAATATTGAGTATTCTACAGAGGATACAGCGGAATCTGAAGATAAACAGGTCCAAGAATCAAAAGGAGAAGACTTTGGTTTAGATACAAATATTCTGCAGGACTCAAATAAGACAGTTCATCCTTTTAGAGGGAGTTTGTATTGGTTGAATATCTGATACCTCCGACAAGTACTGCAACAACTCAGGGGGAGCGTGTTTTCTTTGACATTGATGTCAAAGGGGGAGAAAAGAGTCTAGGTGCCTTTGTTGCCATCAATGCCAAAGGGGGAGATTGTTGGCATGTTTTACAGGCAGCGTATTCTTGTCATTGATGGAAAGTACAACAACGAAGATGGATTAAGAACAAGAAGAATGTGTCAGGCGGGCACCAGAAGTATTTTGGGAAGACGCGGCAGAGCAAGCTCGATAAGATCAGAAGAGATACTGCAGAGTATGCGTGTTTTTCATTGATGGCAAAGATCATGACCAGCAGCGCAGGGATAATGGCATGGCAATGGAAAGTTCAACAAGTGATCGTTGGATCCCATTCAGAAGCGTAAACTCCATGAGTCAAGGAAGAAACTCACGGAAGAAAATCATGAAATGCGAAACCACGACTTAATCTTCATTTTGGAGTTTCGGATACCGAGAATTGGAGGTGTTAAGGAAACTCACGACAAGAATGATGAAATCGCAAAATGCGAAACCACGGCGTTTCGGATACCGAGAGTTGGAGAGTCAAGGAAGCAACTCACGGCAGGAACTCGCAATATGCGAAATCACGAAAAGATATGGACCGTCGAATCATCAAGATTGTGGACCGTTGATCTGACTCCATTTCAGAGTTTCGGAAACCAGGAGTTGGAGGAGTCAAGAGTCGAGACTCTTCATCACAGGAGTCCTGAAGTTGCGAAATGTGAAACGCCAAAATCCCGAAATAGGCACATCAACAAAGACTCCATTTCGGAGTTTCGCAGACCAGGAAATCAAAGATCAAAGGAACTTTAACCTTTGAAGTAGAGAACCCCGAAATCCCGAAACAGGCACATCAACAAAGACTCCATTTCGGAGTTTCGCAGACCAGGAAATCAAAGATCAAAGGAACTTTAACCTTTGAAGTAGCGAACCCCGAAATTCCGAAACAGGCACATCAACAAACCACGTCAGCAAACCATGTCAGCAAGGACAGGTGGCAGCCTACGTCAGAAAGGACACGTGGCGCAATCATATAAGGACAAGTGTCAAGTTGATTTGGCATTTTAGGAACCTGGAAATCACAATTCTGAGTGACACGTGGCAGACACACGGATCACGACATGTCATCGAGTGACGTCATTCCAGGAATTTAGTTTTGGGAGTTTTAGCATCAACTCCCCCCCAAAGTCACGAAATCTGAAGTTCTGGGGCGGAGGATAGTCGTCCGATCACCACGGATCATGAACCGTTGATATGAAGAGAAAAGCACTCAAATGATTAGCAAGTGGTCATAGGTTGTGGTCACATCGTCGAGAGTTGGAGGAAGGTGCTAACAACTAAACTCCATTTCGGAGATCGCGACTTGGAGAGTCGAGATGCCTCGCAACAGGAATTCACGACATGCCAAATCGCGAAATGCCAAAATGTGAAACGCCTTTTGGCGCAGCCTGTGGTCACCACTGGTGGTCACGTGAGGGGAAGAAGCCAGTGGAGCTAAACTTTTTCGGAGTTTCGAGGATTGCGACTTGGAGTATCGAGACTCTTCACCACAGGAATGGCGAAATGCCAAAATGCCGAAATGCGAAATGGCGAAATCAATGCGAGACCCTGTGCTTGTAATCCAACGGTGTTGGATACTTGGAAATCTTATCAAAGGGCTATTGTTGCTCTTCACAGTTAATCAATCAATTACGATTCAGTTAGCAGAACTAAATCATGACTCTTGGACAGTTGGTGATTCAGTTGCTGATGTGTTTTCTTGGAGGTTCACAGTGTAACTGCTAGAAATGACTGATGGATTCTGCCAGAGGACTCGAAGAGAATTCAGGGTGATCGCCAGAGAATATGAAGAGTATCGAGGCATGTTCCAGTGGCATGAAGACTGTTCATAGAGGCTATTGACAGATGTAAGACCGTTGGAGCTTGGAACTGCAACAGAGGGAATGAACTCGACTGTGACAAAGAAGACGAAGAGTCTCGACTGCTGGACAGGCTAAGGAATCTCGGCATAACACCTAGTGATGATGGATGCATGGGTTTAACCGCCAGAGAAGCTGAAGAGTTGCAATGATGATCAGACATAGCACCCGACATGGGGAGAGCATGCAGAAGCATTGTGAATAGAGAATGCAGAAGATGCACAGAGAGAATAAAAACGCAGAACAGAGAAGAGATTGGGGGCTGTTGAGAGTGATTCAGGTGTGTAGAAGGAGGCAGAGTGAAGCAGCTGAAATGCACAGAAGAGGAATGGTGCATTGAATGGACATGGCACACAGAGCATAAAAGGCAGAAGAACAGAAAGTGCAAGGCATGTGTGCAGGTAGACAGTGAGGCAGACAGAGCAGGGCAGTGTAATAGAACAGTGATGAGACTGGTAAGCCATTGATGAACATTATATCACTGTAATAAGTTTCAGTAGAAAAGATTAATATTTCAGGGTGGTTGGGAGGTGTTAGGGAGGACTGTTGTCCTTAGAGGTTTAAGTGGGTGCTTGAACACAGGGAGTTGGAGCTTCCATCTGGTTGCAGCCAGAGAAACCAGGGTGGCAGGGTGGTGTAAGGGAGAACTGTTGTTCTCTGTTTTACAGGTTGGTTCCTATGTGACTGGAAGTTTGTGCTTCCATCCAGTTGGTGTTGGAACACTTATGGAGTTGTTGCTTCCTTTTAGTGGGTGCTAGAGAAACCAGGGAGTTGGTGCTTCCTTCTAGTAGGTGCTAGAGAAAACAGAGAGTTGGTGCTCTCAACAAGTTGCAGCTTGCAAAAAAGAGGTTGTAGCCTCACAATGAGTTGGAGCTCATATGTATGATAATGTACAGAATGTAAAGATCACTTATCATACCAAGAAGAAGAGGTTTTTACCCTTTATGGGTTTCCTCAAGAAATATGTGTCTCTGTATATTTCATATGTGTGACTGATGTCGAATGTTCTATTTCTTACCTCCCTGCATTATTTTGATTTTCATTAAGTGCTCTGCAAAGAGTTTCAAATAAGCATAATTGTTTAAGCACGGTGAGAACTGATTCACGCCCCCCCCTCCCCTCTCAGTTGTCCAACAAAATGCAATTTTTGATATGTGCAAAGTACATTTCATTTTCCTTTCAGCTATTGTATAACTCATATTTTATTGATATGCAACATGTAAAACAGTTAATGCTTTAGTAAAGATTTTCTTTTATTTCAACCTTTGGGAGTAATTGTGTTTGGATACTTATTTAATGTCTAGAAATATTATTTTAAGACTTAAACTTCTTACAACAGATAATTCACTGAGTTGTTTGTTTTTCTTCCTTTGTTCATCCCTCTATTTTCTCACTTGTCTATCATTTGTGTGCCACCAGCCAATGAGAAACTACAACCATATCATCTTCCCAACCCAACCATGTTTTTGTCTTGGTAAAACCAACCCTCCAACTAACCAAAAAACCAACCATTCCAAACTTGAGGTTGCCTAGTTCTGCCCCTTTAGCAGTCAGATGTATACTTTAGGACCAACACCATCTATGGACATGTTGATCATCATCATCATAGTGTATATCATGTGCTCGATTGCAGACCTCGAGACATGATCTCCTCCAGTTACCCCTAGGCATGGGGGGGTAACAGGGACCAAAAGCCTTCCTAAATTGGGAGGTATGATCTGGATTGGATCATTACATTATTTTCCATATATCCTGATGTTTTTAGAGTGGATTGGATCATTATATTATTTATCATCTATATCTTGTGTTTATTTGTGGATGGTGTGTGAGTAATTATTTATGTTCTCTATTTTTTGAATTTCAGTTATTTCATACATTTTAAGCATAAAAACTGTAATTAAAGAATCTTAGATCTAAAAGGAAATTAACCTTCATAGTAAATATTTCAGTATTTAATTAGATATGTTGTGACGAACATTCTAGTGGAATATCCACGATGGTTTACATATCATTAAACTACTTTGCTATCATTCTACTTTTGAAGGCCTAGTAATGAACCCACTATTCATTTAGGAATAAGCAACGTGAAGAGGTTCTCCCTCTTGTTTATTTGTTTTTTTATATCTACACTCATTTTTCATTCTTCTATCAAATTAAGTGGTAGATTAGAGGTATATTTCAGCTATAAGACAACACCTTCTTAGAATTTTTGAGTGCCACCCCTAGCCCTTTAAATATTGTTTCTATAACTCATTTCCAATAAACACTTGGGGGTAAATTGCATCAAACTAGTTCCTTCTACATTAAGTGCACACCTAGTGATGAATGTATCAAAAAGTTATTTCATCCATTTGATGGTTGAATGTGGCAAACTAGCCCTTTTTACCATTTATCCTACCAAAGTCAACGATTGTGGCTATTACACCTCATATTGTGTGAGGTTCCTCTTTGTGATTTTCATCGCATTGATGGAGATATTTTTTGGATCCTTGGAGGTCTTTGGCTTGGTGGAGTCTCACTTCTCCTTGATTGGATGATTGTTCTTGCTTCTTAGTGGTTTCCCACATGTGTTTTCCTTGTTGATCACCCCTTGGTTGCACCTTGAAGGATGTAATGCATATTATCTCATTATGGTGGTTTGGTATATACGCTTATCTTGGATATGGATGATGATTCTAGCCCCCAAAGGGGTTAGATGATGATGGACGTAGGAGTTAGATGTTTCGTGACATTGTTGTTAATGTCTCCTCGTGACTTGGTGTGTTGATGTATGATGTTGGTGTCACTAGGACGACATGTTCTACATGGTCCTCATGTGTTGGATGTGTGATGGGGAACACACTTAATGATTGAATGGGGTTAGCATTTATTTATGTCCCCTCTCTTATGATGTTGCTATGGGGGGGTGATTCATGTTGCCTTAGTGGTATTTTCCTATGTGAGCTAACTTTATGATGTAACATTTTTTTGACATCACCTAGAGGGGAATGTGTTTCATGATGTCAATACCCTCATTAGTATGTTATTTCCTAGGTTTGAGTTAAAAAGGGGGGTACTACATATGATTTTATGGTGATCTAAATTTGTTTTAAGGTTGGATGATGAATTTTGATGTAATAATCCCTTGGTGGTGGTGTACCTTAGGTTGGGTTGTATGTTTTGTTGTTATCATGGTGGAAATTCACTAGGGAGAACATCTTTTATTTACATTGTACAACACTTTATTAAAGTACACCCGTCATTGGCACACATGTTCATGGTGATTTAGTTTGTTGGTGACTAATTGGAAGGGGACTATGGTTATATTTGAGTATTAGCCTTTGTGCACACATGTTGAGGTTGATTTAACTAGTCAATGGTTAAATCAATCTAATTTCTCCAGTTTAAGGTTAATATGGGCATCCTACTCCATTGTCTTCCTTTTCACACTTGAAGGAAGAAGGTGGAACATTACATGCATTGACTTGGTCATCTTGTTATATTTGGGCATATCCTTGGAGGGTGAACTTGTGGAGACTCTTCTTGCTATTCTTGAAGGTGTATATTTTATTTATTTCATGAAGCTTTGGCATGGCCAAAATCCAAATTTTCCCTTATCTCATTGGATTTGTTTTATTGGAGGTTTCCCACTTACTATTTTTGGGTTTGACTACTTCATCTTGCACATCCATCCATGGAATTGATTGCCTTCGTATTTGCACATGTGAATTTGTTGCATGCATCTTGTGGACTGTTATCACATGACCTACCTACCCTAATGCTACATGTCAACTGAAATGTTAGGTATAATCATATAACCAATGAATCCATCCTGGTGTTTCATCAAATCCAAAAAGTTTACCCTTGTGCTTAAAAATAAACCAAATCAAAGGCAAGTCAAGCACAAAATGGTCATGGGATGGGATAATCATCACTGGAGAGAAAAACATGAAATCAAACTCATGAGGGTGGGAGGGAGGAACAAAATTATGCCAAGACACATTCCCACAAGAATGTGCAATCCATCTCTAAGTAAGGTTGTGACAAGATAAAGGCTCATAAGTCTAACTCAAAGGCTTTGAAGGTTGACTACCATAGCCCTCATTACTCCCTGAGGCCTGGGAAGGGATGAACAAAAATCTAGAGGATGACTAATAACTACTCAAGGGGAGGCTAGAAAAAATGGGATTTCAAACTTCTTCTTAAAGCCTCCAACCTTCCCTTAAATTATAAGGAAATATTTCGCCTCGGGGACAGCCTGGGACAAGGAACATGTTTCTCAGTTGCATTCTTTGAGGGAAAAGAATAAGGTTGGAAACTCTCATCATGAAACGCATGTCCCAGAAAAATCATGGCCTCATCTTTATCAAAGTTAGAGCATGACGGTGGTTGAAAATTGCCTTCGTAGAATGAATCCAATTGCTCAAAAGAATATGTGTTAAACCCTCTAGCATATGTCAGGGAATCATTATGAGAGTGTTGCAATAAGTCATCCTTGGATGGTTCGAACAAATATGTAATTATGTCATCTTCATGTTTCCAGACATCTAAATCATTAGCTGCCCCATACGATTGTTCTGAAGGCAACAGTTCCATATTCTTTGTTTGAAAACACCCTTCAATGTCGTAAATGAGATCTCCATGAAAACTAGGACGACTCTTATCCCATTTGCGTCTCTCGGCATGTATAAAATCATCAATATTCTCAATCACATCATTATCTTTGTTATAGCATGAAGGGTCTAATGCATTGAAGGGTTCCTCTAGCACCTCTTCACTTTCCAAATCATGAAATGAAGCAACATAAAAAACTCGGAAAGGAGTATAACTTACCACTTTTTCTTCTTCTTGTGCAAGAGGAATGGAAGCATGGATGACTTCATCTTCATTAGGTAGAGGAGAAAATACAGACATTTCGTCTTCATGAGGGGCCTCTTCATAGTGTGTTATGTCAAAGTGCTCTTCTTCAGCAGATTCACAAGGCAACTCATGTTCTACTTCGTGTATTTGGTGATCTTCCTCATGATTCACCCTTTCATGCTCTCGTTCTTCAATCAAATCTTCATTGTTGTTAATAGAGTCATGAGGTGATTATTGCTCCTCTTCGAGGGGTTGGCAACCCTCTTTGTGAATCTCGTCTTCAACTTCTTGTTCCTGAATGAACTCTTCATCTTAAACAGGGTCAGAAAACAACCCTTCCCTTTGGAGGGCCATTGTGAGATCATGGAGAATATCTTCATATCTTTGTGTTCTATGGCCCCACTGTTTGAGAAATTTTTCAATGAAGATCGTAAGAGAAGATATACTCTTTGGATTGAAAGTATTCTTAACCCGGTCACTTTGTCTTGTTTCCAGAGATAACAAAAACAATCTTATTAGCACATCTTGATGTGTCACATTTATCTCTGAAACATACTTCAAGAAATTCACAACGTGAGTAACGGCCAAGGATGGGCTACAACAAAATTTCGGACAATTACGCCCCCAATCCGGAGAATAGTGATTTGGGTATCTTAGAATATTTTTAATGTCAAAAGAAGGAAACATTTCATGAAGTTATCATGGTGGCATAATTCCATTACTTGAGAATAGGATGACACCTCAAAATGTATTAGTGGAGTCGCCAGATGGTCCCTCTAGGATCATCAAAAGTAAGTGAGGGATTCTATCATCACTGGAGTCGCCAGGAAAACTTTGAGATAAGGGCTTCGAGATAAGTTTACAAAAAGATTTCATGAAGAGAATGACTCAATCCTCCCTGACAATGATGCCAAAATGTTATCACGGGATTTGTACTTGTGAAAATACCTCCACGACATCCCCAAATCTTGTGTAACTATGGAAGAAACTACCATTGTCACCTAAGTATAATATTCCCTCATTTTAGTGATGGAAGAGGTCCACCACAAGGGAGGCTTCCCTAGTGAACTCAATGGATCAAATAGCAAGAATTAGACAAGCCTACCACCCCCTATCTTGATCACATGTGAGTTAGGTCTAGGTCTAGGAAGGAATTGAGGAGTTGCAAGGTAATTGTTGTAAATGTACGAGATATTAAACAATTTGCAGCATATATTGACAATTACCAAGCTAAAGCATGCAATAATGACCTCTTTAGACACTAGACAAGTAAAATTGCTATGGCTGTTGCAAATTACATCAGGAAACAATTGTATGACAGCAATAAAATATTTGCAACAACAACAAGATATAATGCTCAAAAACATACCAATTGATCATGAAAAGTAAGCATTTAACCAATAGATTATTATCCAATTGCTAGAGGTAATTTATGAACTAGTGAATCCACTTTTAGATAGGTGTATGCAACAATCTAATGTAATTTCAGTGGTTGTAGCAATCTTTTATAACAACAACAAGAAATACTCAAAGTTTGCTAAAGTTAGGGTTAGCAAAGTTTGTAGGATGTTTGAGAGATTAAGAAAAGTGATTTTAACAACTACTATAGCCACAATAACACTCCTAGATCATTGTCGTTGTCCCTTTAGAGCTTATGGAGTCTCAAATGCATTAAACTTGAAGATTGATCTAGGTGAATCAAAAAATCTAGAGTCTAAACCCTAAGGTGCAACCACGTTTGGGCCTTAGGATTTAGACTTTGAGAAAGAAGGTACCTAAGGTGCAAGCACGTTTGGGCCCTATGTGTCGTTTTTCCCTTCTTCTAGCTTCACTTAGGTCAAGGATCAAAGTCTAAGGCTAAAATCCTAAAGTGCAAGCACTTTTGGGCCTTAGGATTTTAACCCTGGCAAGGACGTTTTATTTTAAAATCCTTGCTAGGGTTAAAATACTTTCAACCAAACAAGAATACTTGCAACAAGATAGCAATTTAACCATTAACATTAGCAAGACAGGATAAAAATGTAGAAAATTACTTACCTCATCAAAGTACCAAGAGAATTCAAACCCTAATTGCAGAAATTATCCATCCAAATGAGCAAGACATCCACAAAAATCCTCCTTCAAGACTAGCGCATGAGAGAAAAGAGCCCAAGAGGGTTGAAATAGCAAAAATTGCAGAAGTGTTCCTCACTAATGTGAGGTGAAAAGTGATGATTTGATTCAAACTGAGTGCTAGCCTTTATATATGAGCCTAGGCATAGCGCTTTGTCCACATAAGATGTCAAAATTTAATTAGAAGTGGGGCTAGCCCCTCATTTAACCTTTACAAAATACAAAAATGAAAATAACACATCATTAATGCCACGTGTGGTGACATCAAGCCTTCCTAGGCTAAGAGAGGGCCTCCAAAGGCCATTTAGCAGCATCTCAAGGTGGACTAATGGCTATGATGTGTCTCCTCATGCATGGTGATGCCAAATCATCATCAGTACCCAAAGTGTCCATCAAACTCTAGCATCGTCAAACCCTAGAAGGCGATGTCATGATCAAATGGAGGGTGACGTCAAGGGTTTAGGGATCTGTGTCCAAGCTAGAGGGAGTTGCATCTCGTCTATGCATGGTGTTTAGTTGTCTGTTGCTACAATGTCCCTAATCCAGTGAATAATAATCCTTGGGGTACTATACCCATCCTATGGGTGTTCATCCCATATGTGTGCCATCATGACTAAATCTGCTCAAACCAAGCCCATTTGTCCATTGTCCAAGGTTCTGAAGATGTGAGAGCTCATGTCGAAAGGTGGTGAGTCACTGGATTACTCATTTCTCTGCATCAGATGTGTCAATGTCCTGCAATAAAGGCACAATGTCCTGGTGAAAGCCCAAGACATCCCTCAAAGAACCATGTCAGGGAATGCCAAAACAAAGCAGAGTATAAGACAAGGTAAACCAATGTTCATAAGAGACATTAGTCCTTAAATCATGCAAAGTAAGTTGTTACTTAATATGTAAGCCATGTAAATAATTCACCTCGGTATCCCCTTCAAGCATCAAACTGGCCCAAAACCTCATGTGAGTTGGCAAGTTTGAATATGGGCGGGCCTTCATCCAACCCTATTAGGTGTGCCAATCAAGACAGGAAATAACAGACCCATGTAGAGGGATAGGTCCCAAGGGAAGTAGTGAAAGAAAGAAACCCTTCAAGAGTAAGTGTGATAATGATATGAATTAGGGCTTACTTCATGGCTTATGGTGTCATTGAATCCATTTCTATGAGTGCCTTTGTAGAGGGAGGGATTGCTTCTTGAGATACCCTTTCCTTGGTACTTTTTGCATTATGAACCCCTTAATTTCCTTTTGATACCCATTTATTATTTGCAAGTCCCCTTTACATGTTTCAATCTGTATTCTTTCATTTTTGTTGGGCTATGGTCATTTATGATTGTGCATTCATCCGCATCAGGACAAGGGGCGATTACCATTAGAGGGGGTAGAGCTCAAGCTGGCCTATGGATTTTATGGTGGCCTTTATCATTTATAGCATATACATATGTAGCAGCTGCATCAACCTCTGGGCCTTCGACCCCTTCTTCTCATGAGAGAATAGACCATGACTTATTACCGAAATTTGGTGCACTATGAGAGGCTCCAGGATGGAAAGTGTTGAGTATGGTGGGAAATGAAACGTCACCCTTGTGAGGGCCCCCCAGTAGTACCCCTTTTCCTTGGGTGGCGACAACATGGGACTAGGGCATAGAAGCTTGCCACCAAGGTGAAACAAGACAAGAAACACAATTTCCCAAGCCAGTGATCCATTATCCATCTTCAACCAAAGTTCCTCATCCACATGCCTGAAAAATTAAGCACAACACTTCACATGAAAGAAGGACTAACATACCTCATGGTGACATTGGCTTACCATCTCCCATGCATTGAATTGCTTGGATCTGATGAGCCTTGGTTTATTTATAGTTGTAGAGGCAAATGAGGGGGGTTGGGCTACCATCTATGGACATGTTGATCATTATCATGGCTGAGATCATTGTCTCTATTGTGGGTCACGAGACATGATCTCCTCTAGTTACCCCTAGGCACGGGAGGGGGTAACATGGACCACTTTCTATTTTTTGAGGTTAGTTATGGAGCATTCTCCTAGGAGGGATATTTTATTGTTATATCTCCAATGAACCTTGGAGGGCACACTTTGTGAGCTCTTCTAGGTGGACCCTTGAGCACATCCTCCTATATTGAACAATATTTCATCATTTTTTGCATGCATCCATTCTTGGATGGAGAATTTTGTGTGGACCCATTTTTCATTTGACATGGTATAATCCCTATTTATGGATCATGCTTCCTCTCTTGAGGAGGCTAGTGTCCACATGTATTGATATTGTCAACCATGGATCTAACTACAATATTTTATAATTTGTTGACTTGTCATGGAGCGAATTAGAAAGATAATATATTTTATTGTATGAGAGATTTAACTTGCTCTATATAAAGAGAAGTTTCTCTCGACCTCATTTGTAATTGGCATTTAGAGAAATTTGGAATGAGAATAGTGATGAAGATTGGAGCTTAGAGATGATGGTGTTGGCTCCCTCAAGTATCAAATTTGAAGACCAATGAAGAAATGAGATATTGTTGTTTTAGAGTATGGTTATTTTCTATGATATTCATTTGTTGTAAATCTATTGTAGAAACTTCTTTCTTTCATTATAACATGAAGGCCTAGTTATGAGAACACTACTCATCTAGGAACAAGCAATGTGAGGAGGCTTTCTCTCTTGTCTTATTTTCTATCTTGTTTATGTTTTTTTGCCTTTCTTCTATCATATCTAGTTGTTGATTGGATAATAATTCAGTGAATAGAACAACACCTTTATGTTAATTTGATGTGTGGAAAAGAGAGCACTCCAAGATTAGTTTCCACATCATAATTTTCAGCAAGCACCTCAAGGTTTAATGTATCAAATAAGTTCACTTTTCCCTAGGTACAAACTAATTGATAAAGGTTTCAAACTAGATCTTTCATCTAAGTGGGTGGAAGGTGTTAAATTTGTCTTTCTACATCATATCCTACCTCAAAATAGTTGATGGTGTTAAATCAGTCCATTCATTTTGCAATGTATCATGACTCCATTATCCCTTAGGTTGATAGGCACTGGTCCCTCATTATTCCATCCCCTTGTTTCTCCTCTTCCTTTCCTTTCTTTCCTGTACCCCTTTTTCATATTTCCACTAACACATTTCATATACTACAACAATCTTGTTTTGTTAAAGATTACTCTTCAAAAAATAAGCTAGAGCCCCCACTCCATAGCCTTAGCAATCCTCTCTTTAACGAAACCCCCCTTGAATTGGAGAAGAACCAACCAAAGAGAGAGGATGAGCCACTAAGGTGGAAGTTGTTGAAATATTGTAACTGCAATGAATATTCTAATTATAACTGAGTTATTATCTTATGGATCAGTCCCCTTTTTTGGATTGACCATGTTGAGACTTACGTATGACCAAATCCCCTTTTGTGGAATGGTCAAACCCTAATTAATTGGTGCTAATTGAGAAGTCGTCCCCTAGGGATAATTAAATCGGTTTTAGCCACTAGTTGAACAAGTCAGCCCTGCTTGGTGAAAAGACACAACCCTAGCACCTATCAACTAGTATAAATAAGAGAGGATGATGCCTCATTCTCACACTTACTCAACCACTCATCTAGCGCACAAGTTTTGGAGATAGTTGCAGTTGCCAGAAGAAGGAGAGAGAGACGCATGCTCAGTCTTGGTTATTCTTGGTGGTCTTGTCTTTTATCTTGGCATTGTATTGGCAGTCTATAGTAAGGAAGTTTTTGTTAGGTTTTCTCCCACATGAGGGTTTCCCGAGATAAAATGTTGTGTACTTTGTGATTGTGTTTCTCTCAGTGATCCTGCTCATGCTATTATTGTCTAGTAAATTGAAAAGAACTTAATAGCAGCTCTAAATTTAACATGGTATCAGAGCTAAACAGAGTAGAGCACCTTTCACTGTGTAATAAAAAACGTCATTGTTGTTGTACAATAAAATTAGGGATTTTTGTTGGAAGAGAATTTCTGACCAAAAACCATCTAGGGAAGTGTGCCCTAACCTAGTGAACTCATTGGCATCTTGAACACACCATTTCAGTGGCCAGAGCCTCCGAAAAGTCAAACCCTAGCTTTGACTGGTACCAAAAAACCAGGAAACTAGAACCAGTACTAGAAGTACTAGTCAAGATTTGTGTTGGTCCAATTTCAAGGGGTAAAATTTGGATTTTTTGAAATTAGACTGCTCTAGCCTACTCGCCTCAGCCCAACGCATCTAGTCCCTGGATCAGAATTCCAAAATTTGAAAGTTGAAAATTAGGGTTTCCTCATAAAACCCTAAGTTGCAGTTGCAGTACTAGTTACAGTTACAGTTGCATTATCAGTTGTAGTTGCAGTGTCAGTTCCTGCATGCCAGTTGCAACACCAGTTGTAGTGCCAGCACCAGCTACAGTACCAGTTGCAGTGAAAGTTTTCGTGAAGTGTTGGGACTATTGTTTTATTGTCCTAGTGCACCTTACCCTAGAAAGATACTATCAGAGGTATGTGCTTACATATGGTTAAAATGTATTATTATTCTAAAGGGGTACTTGCAAGAGAAAGGATTTGTTGACAATCATAGATCCAGAAGGATCTTAGATCCAACACATTTAGAGGAATAATGCACCCCAAGTTTGATCATTTTAAATGTGCATTTATTTGTTATGACATATAGGTTGTATGTTGAAGCTATGATCATCATACTAACCATTGGTCAAGATTAAAGTCAAGGTATTAGATTGATTAAAGTTGAGATTATAGAGTTTATTCTCTAACTTAGATTTCTGTTAAGAAATCATTTTATCT